>PVIJ01008604.1:0-72877 GCA_004024925.1 Scalopus aquaticus
AGGTGAGGCAGGAGAGGCCTGCTGTGCCATGTGGGAAGCTCCCTGGCCAGGGATCAAACTTGTGCTGCAGTGGCTGTGGATTGCTTCATAGTGCTAAGCCAACCCCTTGTGCCACCAGGGAGGCCCTCAACTGGGTTTTGTTATGAGCATGGACTATGATCATATTGGCAAGATTCTACAAAGGGTACAAAGTAATATAAGACATCCTTTCTCAAAGCCTTATTGTGGTGGTGTCAACAGTAGACCTCACCTTTGAGGGGAAAGAAGCAGAGCAGGCTGGACACTCAGGCCTTGCAAACAGGCAGGGGCTACAAGAGCAAGGGGAAGAGGAGAATCTTGGATTTACTAGAGGATGGAATTGAATACCCCTTCTTGAGAAAAGTCACCTCCTTGGCCATCCAGTCCAGCCTTAAGACTCAGGTGCAGGTTGAGGGGAGACGGGTGGGGGAGATGGCTATGTATATTCCAAAGTCTTTTTCAGCAGGTATATTTTTTTCTAGAATGACTTCTCTTGACCCAAAGATTTGAGGGACTGTTGGGAGATTCTGTCTCACCAGCCAGAAAGAAACTTTTCTGACCTTTCCATTTCTCTGACCCATTCCGACCCATTTACTGGCTTCAGCAGTGACCAGAGTGGCACATGTCACTTCTGACCCTTTTCACAGCTAGCCCTGCACAGAGCAGACTGGATGCTGGGAAGTTGACCCAGGGGCAGCTTCTTGTTCCCTTCTGTGGAAGAGCCACTACCCAGTGTTCAGGAACTGGAACTGCAGGTGAACCTGAGCACCAGCCAGTGCCCCCCCACACCATCGACTCCCCTTCTTCTGTAGCATGATAACCCGGACAGACTGGCACCTCCTCCTGCCATAGAGGACATGGCATCACCCCCCCGCCCCCACCCCACCCTGGTGTGGTCACCAGGGCCCAGGAGCACTGGAACAGAGGTTATTTTCAGAAGACATTTGGTGGTCTTCCTAAGCCTTGCTGTGCTGTTTTTGACATCACTGAGATGAATTAAGTGTCTGAAGACATGCAAGTCACAGGCTGTCATCTCAACAATCACATTCAACAGAAGACAACAAACTCCCTGTCTGCTCCAGTCATCTCGAGATTCTGTAGAAATAGTAGCCAAGCTGATGGAAAGCAGAGGAAGCATCAAAGTGCTTCCTGAGCCAGCGAGTTAGAGACTTGATCTCCACACAGTCCTTATCCTGGTACCCAGCGCAGGTGGCTGCTGTGGCTTCAGCAGGTACAGTCCTGGCAAGGGAACAAGCAAAAGGGCTCACAAGCTGGAGAAAAGCTTAAGAGACCTGAACGTTAGGAAATGATTGCGGGGAGAGATGAATGTATGGGACTGCAATTTCAGAGGAAAGCCTTCAGAGCTGTATTCCTGTATATATTTATTTAACATTCTCCTCCCATGTTTGAAGATCAGTATCTGCAAAATTCTAAAGCAACTTTTTGGGTTTCTGTGGACCAAATTTTGACCTGGCCTGATACCTAGCCCAGGTGGGCTTTCTTTGAGCACCAGTTGGAGGTCACATCTACATGGAACTTTCTGATGAGTCATTGTTCTAACAATGGCCTGGTGGGGAAAGAAGGGAAACTTGACAGAAATGAGAGCTGGATTCTCTTACTCAGGACTCAATCAACTGCAGAATATGTAATATAAGGCTTCTTCCCATAGCAGATAAAGGCACTAAAGCGCTGCCTGATTTCCCCAAATAGCCCTGGAATCTACTAGGTGTGTCACAAGCTTAGGGCAACTCAGCTTCCATCCCTGTGGATGCCTTGGCCCTCGAGGCAGACCTAGAAAGCCCCCTGCAGGAATCATGGTTCCCCAGGCAACTGGGCTTTGTTTCTGGTGCCTTGTAAGACCAGACATCTTTTGAATGGATATTTATCGGTAGCAGCACGGTGGATGAGTGGCTGGTAGGGGGTAGTATTCAGAAACTAAGGGAGTCTTTGTACCTCTAAGACGTGCAGAGAAGCCTGAGCAGGTGACAGAAAAACTCTCTAAATGGTGCTGACTCCTTGGCACCCCTTGTCCTAGGAAAAATAAAGGAACTATTGATATTTCTTGTTTGTCATAGTTAAGTAGGATGGTCTTATCCCAACATTCCTATTGTCATACCGTATCATTCCAGGTCACGAGGGTGTGTGTGTGTGTGTGTGTGTGTGTGTGTGTGTCTTTTCATCTATGATGCTGTATCCCAGGTTAGGTAATTCTTCATTATACATTCATTTGGTTCTCTGTTGTCCTTGCAAGGTTAACAACCTTAAAAATTGGATGCTTCTCACTGGTTCTATAATGAAGTAGCAATTTGTCTCCAAATTCAAATCCAGGTGTAGCTATGCTAACTTGAAGCCTGGCCTTGAGTATCTAGAGAATGTTAAATTTATCTGGGTGTAGTAAATCCTTGGGTGTCACAGAAAGAGGGGAAAAGTCTTCATGCCTTTTAATAACATATGTAAGTGTGAGGAAGTGAGGAAGGAGAGATGCCAAGAGCAAGGACATTCACTAAAATAGAACCTCTGACAGCGGTGGCAACATACCTTTCCCTGCTCTCACTCTAAGTGAAATGCTAAATTGAGAATGGGAAACGAATTCCTTTCTTTTAAGCTACTATTTTCTGAATTCTTACTATGCTTCAGCACTGGGGTTTTTCTATTCCTATTAGCTCATTTAAAAAATTCCCCGATAGGGCCTCCCTGGTCGCGCAACGGGTTAATCGCAGCACTATGAACCTATCCAGAGCCACTGCAGCACGAGTTTGAAACCTGGCCAGAGAGCTTCCCACATGGCGCAGCAGACCTCTCCTGTCTCGCCCATTGCTCCCCTCAGCACTGTATTTTAGTCAGTCTGCCTGTTCTGCTCCCCACGCTGTCTCTGGTGAATCCTCTCACCACCCCACACCTCTGGCCTACACCTCAGTTCTTGTAAGCATAAATAAATAAATCTTTAAAAAAATAAAATAAAATTCCCCAACAATATGAAAGAGAGTCTAGATTGACTCCCCTCCTAAAATGCCACATCTTAGAAACATGAAGTAATTTTCTGGGGTCATACAGTTGCTTGGTATACAAACTTTAATCTGTATGCCAGATCCTAAATTCTTAACCTTAAGTTACCACTACTGGAGTTTATTTTTTTAATTAAGAAGAATTGAAAATTCCAAGACTTAAAGACTTAAAGAGCTTTCTGAAAGTCTGCTTGACCTCTGGCGTCTGTATCTCCTGGGCAAGGGGGGAGGGGATCTCCCCTGGGTTCCTGTGATTAGTGTTGCTCTGAGACAGGAGGCATCACTAACTGGCCCCACACTGTGGGTGCTCCATCAGGCAGTCTTTGCTGTTTATCTGACTGATTTGCACCTTGGTCCTGGTAACACGCCTCCCCTCTGTTCTGAAGTCTGTTTCCATAACAATATTGATTCCATTCCCTGAACTGGCCTCCTGGTTTCATCCTAGGATAGGCATCCTGGCTGACTTTTATGGGTCCCCTTGCAGGAGCTAGAATCGTTCTCTGGCTAGGTCATGTTACTTTCAAATAAATCCCCTAGGTAGAGACTCCTTTCTTTCAGGAGTGCCATGATTGTTCTCTTGGCTTGGTAGGACATTCTGCACCTTTCTTGAGGAGCTTTGGCTGCCAGGTTCCTGCCAGGATCTCTACATGTCATTAGCCAGGTTCTTGGGAGCTCTGCCGGCCACTGGCAAGAGTCTGTTAGCAGGTGCAGGTGAGACAGTTTTGCTGTAGCCTGCTCCAGGAAATTGTTCAAGATGCTCTGTCTTAAGAAGACTCGAAAGCACGAGTATGCTGTTGACTCAAATGGTGCTATTCTGAGTAAGTTAACTCCCCTTATAGTCTAAAGGTCCTCCTTGAAAACTAGATGTTAGTTTAGTTTTTTAGCTGCACCCCTTAGTCTCCTTTACCAAGATCCACAACATCTGTCAACACCAACAGCTGCCTCTGGGCAGAGGTTCCTATTCATGAGAAGCCTGCAGGGAGTGCCACAGCCCAGGGTGAAGTCACACGTGCTCTGAGACAGTGTCTTGGTGACTCGTCTGCTCTGAAGTGCTCATAGAAGGTAGTGCAGTGAGCACTGGATTTGTAGTCAGGATGTCCTGGCACCTCGTCTCCGCTGCCACTGAGGGACTTGGGGGATCATAGCCCCTGGGCCTGAGCTCCCCTGTTTTAGAAAACAGCGTGATAATGGTGGTCTTGCCCATCATGAAAGATGGCTACAGGAATCCAGTTCGTGTTTCTCAACAAGGGGAATCTTGCTGCCCAGAGGATATTTCACAGAGTCTAGGGATGTGTTTGGTTGTCGCAACTGGACTCAGGAGTTGCTACTGGCATCGGGAGAAAGTGGAGGTCAGGGCTGCTGCTAGAGCCAGGGATGGGATATATCACCTCCCATAACGAAGAAGAATCTAGCCTAGCGTGTCAAGAGTTCAAGTTGAGAGCTGAATTAATTGAATCTGCTTCAGATGTAGGGGTCCAGCAATAAACAGACCATGCCCTACTCTCATGGAGCTGCTAGGAGGGAAGAGTAGGGAGAGCCAAAGTCAATGACCATGTTCTTGCTCCCCTTCAGGGTCTACTCCAACCCCCCTGAAGAGTGGTCTCCACAAACTCTCTGCCATGGTTTAATAGCAGGACATGGTCTATTTGCTCTTTACCCCCAACATCTGAAAAAAACCTGTTGATATTTTTTAAATGAAAAAATTATCGCCATCATCATGCTTTTTGTTGTTACTATAGATACAGATCAAATATAGGAAAATTCTAGAAACAAATAAAATTGTTACATATATGTTTTAAAATAATAAAAAAGTAGAAGGATGAGAAGGGATTAATCCTTTACATTTGTCAAAATTGCGAGTATAAATAAAATAGATTTTAGAATAACAGCTCAAGTCACGATGGAGCTAAAAGGTTAAGAGTTATGCAGTAATTTACAAGTTGGAAAGGATTTCAGAGAACAAAGTAAGAGATAAAGACAAAAGGTTAAGCTATAACATAAAAAATTAAAGACAAAGTATATAGGATTATGAAGAGGAACTAACTACAGAGAACTAAAATTTTAAAAATTACAGAAACAATTGTAGCACTTTTTTTAAAATGAGGGTTTTTAAAATCTTGTTTCTCTTGTTTCTAAGGAAATAAGCTAGTACTGGAAAATTAGAGACTACAAGAGGAAAAAAATTCCAGTTATAAGCAGGCATGAGACAAAGGCTACCGCCTTGGGTAGCTCTGAGCCTGCCAGGAGGGCCCCCCACAATGGCAGCCTCCTCCTGGGGGGAGATGGGGTGGAGAGCAGTGTAGGGCCCCGATCTCTGGGTTCATATCTGCAGTGACAGGATCCAGATCAGTTGTTCTTCTCAGCACGGTAGTAAGGATCTGAGATGTGGGTGACCGGGGTAGGTGGGCGAAATGGAGCCCCTGGCCAGCTCTTCTTGTGAAAGTTGCCAGCTACCCAAGGTGCACATTGATAAATGGGATTTCAGGAGTTCTGACAAGCTGTGCTAGTTCTTGCTGAACCTGCGCCTCTCATCTGTCTTGCTCATTCTTGTGCCTTCTGTATGAATAAGGCAGCATTAAAGGCTCAGGGGTGAGTAAATCCCCTTTCTCTTTCATTTTTATTCCTGTATCCTCACTTTATCTACACTAATTGCTATGAAAGGAGAAAGAGGGAAG
This sequence comes from Scalopus aquaticus, assembly GCA_004024925.1. NCBI lineage: Eukaryota > Metazoa > Chordata > Mammalia > Eulipotyphla > Talpidae > Scalopus > Scalopus aquaticus. The sequence continues at coordinate 5,699 of PVIJ01008604.1, forward strand.
CCTTTAAAATAACACGAACTTGGGTTTAAATTCCATATTTTTCCATGACTAGCTGCACAATTTTAAATAATTTTGTTAACTCCTTTGGATTTCAGTTGCTTCATTTAAAAAAGAGGGAGATACCAAAAAGGTTTATCAGTAGACATTAATAAATACTATAAAGGCTCTGAGGCTAGAGGGAGGAAGAAAGGAACAGAGGGGTATGAGGGATGGTCATCAGTGAACACTAAATAAATGGGACTAAGGAGGGAGGGAGGAGAGAGATAGATACACACATGCAACCAAACAACACAACACATGAAATAAATAATGATAGGCTTATACAAATGTGAATTGGCATGACATGAAGTTAAATTTTTAAAAAGTTTACCTCTTTATAATGCAAATGAATGTTTTCTAGATTTTGAGCTAGAAAGGGCCATGATCCCTTTCTTATTTGCCCCTGTGTTCGCTGTGCTTGGTAAACTGCCAGTCCACATCGTGTTCAGGGCCTATCTGATGATAATAGCAATAAAAGCTGATTTTTTAGGAATGCATTGCTCTATGCCAGGAATTATACTACCCATTTTACTCTGATTATATCAATTAATCTTTAAAACACACACACATGCACACAAGGCTTATAATATCATTAACCTGTTTTATGGATTATGCTTAGAAGTAAGATCCAAGGTCCAACTAGTTTTGTGTTTTTAGCCATGATTGACTGAGTGTCCAGGTGTTCAGTTAGCACAGCCCTCAAGCAAGGTTAAGTGGGAAGTGAAGGTAGATAGGGATAGTCAGCACACAATTACCATAGGCAGTGATCCCTGGAGCCATGTCCCCAATCCCTGAAGCAGTCTCCCCAACACTCGTGTTAAACCCCCTGAAGGTGGCATCACAGTGTGAGCCCCATGCCATTTTGCTAAGAACCCAGGTGTACGTCACCCCCAGCCATGGGTGGACTCCGCGGTATTGGCCAGATCTGCATGGCCCCTCCCTGGGAATGCCAAGTAGAGCCTCTTGCTGGAGTGTTTGGAACTATGAAAGTTAGGCCATAGAGTCCCCATGTCCACTCTGCCCTAAAGGAGAAGTTAGGTAGATAATCTGGTTGAGAGGGTTGGAAGAGAAAATGAGCATAACCCAAAAAATGGGAGGAGAGTGATATGTAGGAATAGATTTATCAGAGCCTGCGAGGTCCTGTCTTCGAGAATCCAATGCTAACCCCACAATTTTTTTCTCTTACCTCCCTGTCAAGGAGTCTGACCCTGGAGAATTACTTTGAGCTGACACCACTCCAGATGGAAATATAAGGCCATTTTATCCCTGCAGTTAGCATACATTTGGAGCATAACCACTAATCCCAGAGTCTGGGCAAAAAACACATGCCAAGATATACCACATGGACCCTTCTCATGCATGTTGGGGACTTAGTAAAACACTCTCTGTGCCCCTTCCTGCCAACTCATTGTCTCTGTCTCTCTCTCCTCTTCCTCTGTTTCCCACACAAAGAAGGGGCAAAACCAGGTAGGGTAAGCTATCTTAATTAGTTTGGGAGGGAAAGAAGATTTAGTTATGAAGTGACAAGAAAATAAAGCAGTGAGGAAAACAGTTTTGGGATTGCACTCAGTTTTGCTGAGGAAAACAGGAAAAGATGAACAAGAAATGAGGCTTAATTTTAATGAAGGAAAATTTGCTGCTAAGTGAAGAGATTGCAGGAAGTGGGAGTGCTTGGGTTTCTGAGAAGAGCAGGGCCTCACATTCCATTGTGCTGGACAAGATGTTGTTCTTTAAGAAACAGCCTTTAGCACACAAAGAGCACAAAACAGAAAGTGCTGGATGGGGCACAAGATAGACTTCTGCAGTGCGGGCAAGGGGTCTGCTTTCTTTTGCAGATGGACCCTGTGGAGGTTGATTGAGGATGCTCCTTTCTCCTCTGGGATCCCTGTTTTTCTCCCCTACCAGCACTTTAAGCATGCAAAAGATGCTGTTTGTGTCTTCCTAGAGTAGCTTGGTCAGATTTCCCAATTGTGGCTTCCTAGGACATCTTAAAAACTCATTACCATTTGTTATCTATTAATAGAATTAAAATTTTGTATGTAAGTACATATATAGTCATATATATTAAAATATGCTAAAAGTGGTATGTACATACAAATATGATCTCACTATGTTTTTTTCCTTCTCCATTTTGATAGATAGGTGTTAAAATCACTTCAGTGGAAACGGAGTTTTATTGGAATAAGACAAAATGTAAATTGTCTCCACTTGCTAGTTCAAGTTAACAAGCTAACAACAATTGGAGTAATTATATTTGTAGGTGTTTAGGCGGGGCTGGGAAGAATCCTCTTGAAATATGGCAATCTAGCCTTATTTGGATGGGTGAATGCAGAAGGTAGAGAGGTTTTTGACAAATCAGAACTAAATAATGTTTCTTATCAGAACACAGTGGAAACTTAAAGGACTTTTGATACCAGAGTGTTGGTGAGGAGGGGAGTCTGGAGACCTTTGGATTGGTGCCCCCAGACCTCTGCCTGGTAGTTAGACAGAGAACCTCCCTCTTCCCCAGGGCTTCTGGAGGTGTGTGGGCCGCAGTGGAGCTGAGCCAAGTGGCTCAGACACTCGCAGAAGAGCTAGCTGGCTCTGGTGTGGTCAGATGATGGAGGCTTCTGAGCAGTTCCTTCAGAAAGTGGCTTTTCCTTCCCATCGCAAGCCATAGTGTTTTGTACAGACCCAGAATCCCTCGCTGTCTTAGAACTTCTAGATAACTTTGCATGGCAAAGTTATTCTTCATCTTGATTTCAACCCTGAGTTCTTAGATAATTGATTTTTTTCACTTGGGCTGAGCAGAGGCAGCGTGGCTGTAATTACAGAGTGGAGGCACACCATCTTGAAATCCTTCTTTTTATTTTTTTAATTCTCCTAGAAAGGGCTCCTACCTTGGGTTTGAGCATTGTGGAGGCAATCTCTTCAGAATGGGCAGGGATTAGACAACATTTGCAGTCAAAGGAGGGGAGGAGGAGGGGAAGACCCTCTTCAAATATTCAGGAAGAGCCACAAAATGCTGAAGTAAATCCTTATCAGGAATTTTAATGAGCAAAATAAAATATGAAATCTGTGTGATTAAAATCAAATCTTCCCCCTTCTGCTCAGCTAGAGCAGGCTGCCAAAATGAAGGCACAAGGAAGGCCCTGGGAGTCCTTTTGTATTTAATTACTGCCAGGGATTTTTCTCAGTTCAAAGCTCTCTCCCAAGGCCTCACAGGGGTAATGGAGAACTTGAGAGAACAAATAAGCTCCCTTCTGAGCGGTTTAGAATCCTGGACAACAAACAATAAACATTTTAACGGAATTGAAGAGATCCAAGCCAGGTTGGCTTAAAATGTGTGTCCCTGATGGGGTGGGGATGGGGGTGGGGCACAAGTGAAGTTTGGGGGTAGCTGAAAGCTTTGACCACTATCTGCCATTTCAGGATCACCCTGCAATTGCCAAATTTTTTTTTTGGGGGGGGTCTCTTTTAATTTCTCCCATGGTCTCTTCATGCAAATCAAACCCATAAGCATGGGACTAGAATAGGGGAGGTATCTGCCCCAAATAATCTGCGAATATCTGATATGTACTACTCATCTCTCATGCCAGTGACCTGGCTGGTACACCAGCCCCTTTGGAGAAGAGGCCGTTTTGTCATTTACCTGTAACTCATCTCCTCTGAAACACTGAACAATACCTATAAGGATGGTCCTCAACCCCAGAGCATCTTCCTTCTTTAGTAATCACGACAATTGCTTTTCTTGGGGTGTCTTTTGGGTGCATGGTAATCTGAGGTGCTTTTTTATGCAGTGTCTGCCTTTTCAGTACAGACCATATTATTTTCCCATTTACATTCAGATTTGTTTTATTTCAAGCTGTGATTTCATCACCTTTGTCCTTTGCAAGGAAGCAAGGGTGTTTTGCGTAAGCATTCAAATGGAATAGGACACAAGTGAGCCATTGGAGACCCTCCAGAAATCCAATCTTCTGCTTCTCAGATGAGGAAGTGATAATTGATAGTTTGCCACCAGATACCCTGTGTGGACTGTGAAGCTGGTGTTGCTCTGGCACATGCATCTCCCCAGCTGGTCTGTTGTGAGGAACAGTGAAACAGGAGACTGAACAGGCGTGGACCACAGGGACCCAGGTCTTGGGGTACACGGGGTGGCCAGTATGCCATTGGCATATTTCTCTTTCCTGCTATTTAATCCAACTCACACCATGTGCCGAATGATGAGACATATTTTAGCAAAGTTTTATAATGCAGAGCCTATTAATATTAATTCAGTTTTGTATGCACCAACCTCGTACAAACAGTTGTTGAAAAATACCCCATTGCAATTGTTCAATTGTTTGTTTATTCTTTCAACAAATGTTTATTTATTGAGCAGGTATTATGTGTCTGGCACTGTGCTAATTCCCAGGGATAAAACAGCAGGGGAGATGATAGCTTGGACTAAGTTGATGGCAGTGAACCAGAGAAAGCATGAACATATCTGAGAAGGATTTTAGAGATGATCTGGGAGCACTAGGTGATGAGTTGGGTGAAGAAAGTGGGTAATCGAGGATTAGTTCTATATTGTTGGCTTTAGCAATGGGGGCAGTGCTGGTACCCAGTGCCATACCCAACAGGTCTTGGCAAAGACTGAGGATGCTCCTCAGATATCTCAACAACTGACACTTAAAAAATCAAATCTTCAATGAAGTGAATATCAGAATTAAGTCGTGAGGTTTATCTTTATTAACATAATCAATTGCTTGGGACTGACCCAGTCTTACTGAATCAGATTTTGAATGGTGGGGCCTAATTAGGCATCTGTTTGAAAAGGAACCCCAGATGACATTTTTTTTTCTGCATATCCCTAGTTAAAAAAAAAACACTGTTGCAAAGCATCATAATAAACATACATGAGCTTTATGTGCTTATGAATGGGATGTGCATGTGTAGTTCCGTAATCCCACTATTAACATGTTTTAAATCTCAAACCAAGTTCTCCAAATGCCTTTAGTTAGGATTTTGCCCAGTTACCACCAGAAGTGTCTATTTGGAGAATGAAAACTGATTTTAATGTTGTTTTGGACAGAGCATAAATATGTGAATATGATCATATGAAACTACCTATACCCACCAGCCACCTCAAAGTAATTTTGAGATCTTCTTACTTTTTAAAACTAGCAGCTGCCTGGATGATACCTGTTAATATAAAATCACATGTACACTACTGAATATTTTTCAACAAAAGCCTGGTGTTTGGTGCTGTTTTTAAGAATCTTATTTCTAAATGCCATCCTGCATACTTTTTTTTTTAAAGATTTATTTATTTATGCATACAAGAACTGGGGTGGAGGCCAGAGGTGTGGGGGGCCATGAGAGGATTCACTAGAGACAGAATGGGGAGCAGAACAGGCAGATCCACTGAAATACACTGCTGAGGGGAGCAGTGGGTGAGGCAGGAGAGGTCTGCTGTGCCATGTGGGAAGCTCCCTGGCCAGGGTTGGAACTCATGCTGCAGTGGCTGCAGATGGCTTCATAGTGCTGAGACTAACCCCTTGTGCCACCAGGGAGACCCATCCTGCATAAGTTTTGCACTTGGATACTGTACTGATGAGCATGTCTGTCTGCTCTCAGGTTTGAAACAGTCAAGGAATAGCCACCCTCGTGAATACACAGGATGAAACTGGAGTTTCTAATAACTGGTTGGCACTTGATACGTTTGTCTATTGTTATATATGTCGGCTCCATTAGAGTCAATAGCTAAGCTGTGTTAATACAAGGTGATGGGACAAATAGGTATTTATGGCACAGGAAATCAGGAACAGTATTGAGAAGCTTGATTTCATGTTTTTGACATAACCAAAATTACAGTGTAATACTCCTGGCCAGAGTGACCTCCTCTGTGAAATGCCTTCTCAGTCCCCTCAAGACCAAATCCCACCTACTACACATAGAGGAAATATTTAGGACCACACACACACACACAAAAGGAGGGACTGGTGTTCCCAACCTCTCAGTGCTGACAGTCTGATACAATCTGTCTTTTGTATACACTGTCCAACCCCACTATGAATAAAATCAATTTAACCAAAATCAATGCTCTTTTGTAGAGCTGCTTAAAATCTAAGTGGAAGTGAAACCTTTGAAGCTGCCTTCCCTCAGTAAATGCAGCACTTACCAAGCTTTTCATGGCCCTGCAGCCCACGGAATCTCTCTGTTTCCGGCAGTAGGGCACCTTCACTCCTGTGTCTGAGAATAATTAGGGAATGGGCAGAAAATGAATAAATTATGTGTTTTGCATTTTACAGAAGATTTCCTCCTCTTAATTTCTAATCAAGACTGTATGCTTGTTCCCCACGCCTGCTCCGTGCCAGTCCCCAGGTTTTGGATCCAGTGACATCAGACACCTGACCTACCCCTATACTAGCTACCTTGCCATTCAGTTCTTTTCCATGCTAGCCACCCCCTGAATCCACAGGTTGAAACTCGAGCTTCTAGTAACTGGTTGGCGCTTGGTGTGTATGTCTGTTCTTGTGTAGTTGATCTAACCCCAGTGAAAACCTGGTGGAGGTGATGAAAGATCTCCTTAAGAATGAAGAAGGGGACCTCCAGATTTCTTCTTCTCTTGAAGGGGAATGTGGTTCTTTGTTCTCTGTCTTAGCAACAGCCCAGGGCTAGGAAAACTATACTCCCAGCTCTGAGCAGCCCTATGTTGCTGTCCCCCTATTCTGTGGGGCCTCACCAAACAGCTTCCTTTGCAGACTTTCAATCAGCAGAAACACTGGTGTGGGAGAAAGAGGAGATGGCAGAGGGCCAGAGTCAGAATCCCCTTCTGACTCTGGGGTGACTGATGCCATTTACTCACACATTGGCAAAGCTAGTTGACTGTTTTCCAGAGAAGAGAATCATTTCTATGAGTTTGTCTTTTAAAGTATTACATAAATACTTCCTTAAAAAAGGTATATCTATAAAGTGTTAGCATTCTGGAACTAGTGAAAATACATAGCTTTTTAATTTATGAAGGGGGAGTCAATGATAAGAACTAACATTTGTTAGATGCTCATTACTTGGTAGGCACTCTCTAACTAGCTTTATGCAAATGATCTCATTCAATTATAAGAAAGTGAGTTAAGTGGGTTGTTATTCCCATTTTTATGTGTGAGGAATAGATATTTAGAGAGGAGACCTTCTTAAATATCCCACACAGAATGAGTGACAAAAACAGGTCTTTAACCTAGTTCTAGAAAACTGACTTCAGGTGCAGGGTTCAAGAAAGACAGCTGTTATTAGAAAGAAGGAGAAGGGGGGGGGGAAGAAGAGGTGGAGGAGGAGAAAGAGAGAAGGAGGTGGGGAGAGGAGATCGGGAAGAGGAGGAAGAAGAGGAGGTGAAAGAGGAGGAGGAAGAAGAGGAGAAGTAGAAAAAGAAATAGTCCAATTATTTTTTTCAAGTTGATTGCATCTATTGATTAAATCAACCACATAATTGGTCAAGCTATAAAAATTAAGTGTGTCATTTAATGAGTTTCAGTACATTTTAGGGAGAAGTTTAATTTCTATAAGTCAAACCCATTTAAAAGTAATCAGATGGAATGGAAACACAGGTGGTGGAACGTGTCTCTTCAGTGTTCTCAGAGACACGGACAGGACTTGCCCCACCATAGGCAGTCATTCAATGTCAAGAACAAATATGTTCCCAAACAAACTACTCCAAGTCATTTCATGAGAATCTTGGAATGTGAAAGAATGAGGCTCTCACCATCCAATGTAAACACCTGGACATTACTGAAAGTGCAGTTTTCTCCGCACTGCTCAATTAAATCAATATGGTAGAAGACTTGTCAGCACAGAGGAGTCCCAAGGTCCTTTCATCGTAGTCCTTCCTCCCGGCCTGTCCCACAAGCTGCTGACTGTCCCAGAGGAGCAATCCTAGGTGGGGGACCCTCGCGACACTAGCATCTGTGTTTCCTGAGCTCTGCGGGTGATGATATTAACACTCAGGTGGGCTGAGACTGAGAGCAGTAAAACATGTGCAGAGAAGAGTGGAGAGTGAAAGCGAAACAAGGGGCCCTTTCTTTTCTTCTTTTCCTTTTTTTTTTTCCCTCAATGATTAGAGGATTGAGAAAATAAGTGTCGGTGTGATGTTGGTTGCTGGTGATGGTTTAATTCATGGGTAATCTTCCCTTTGGGAAGAACACAGCAGGGTTGCCACTAAGTGCAACAAATTCCAACCAGTTTTGAGCAAAGAATTTGTGCAAAGAATTTGCACCCTGTCAGGGGCTCCAGCAGCCTCCTCCCTCCCCGTGTAAGGAAGGGAAAGGGGTGCCGGGGGCCTGTGAGCTTTGCGGTGTGGTCATTGTGCTCTCATTTTCCATTCATGGGCATCTCACCTGCCACACAACTAAACTGGGCTGCTGGAGTGTCTTGGTTTGTCAACACAATGTGCCTTGAATTTTAAAGAGAAGGCACGAAAAGGCATAGACTGATTACTGTCCTAGGTTAAAATGATCAGGTATGAAGTAAAGCAGTCTCAGCATCTTATGCAGTGAGAGCAGCAAGCATTGAGCAGAGAAGCTTTGGATGTCTGCATTGTATTCAGCTTGCTGTCCTGCCTTGTGAGCCTTGAGGCCTGTGGAGCAAATGTAACAAATGGCAGCGGGGTCCCTGACTGCACGGAGTGAGCCTGGGTCCAGCAAGAGGGTATGTAGGTGTCCTGGTGCAACAATTGAATTCTCATAAGATATGTAGTATCAAGCCTCTGTTAGCAAATATGGAACTGATAGCCACCAGAACGTGTGCCTGTTTCCCTGGGGCATTGCCCATTGGCAGTACCCTCACCTCTGTGCTTCACTCTCCTCATCAATGCATGGGGATCATCATAGATTCTGCCTCACAAGGTCATTCAGAAGCTAATGCACATGATGTGCTTCGAAGCAGGCCTGGCAATAGGCATGCCACCAACATTAGCGATTGCGCTTATACAAAATGTTATAGAATTGCCTAGTAGCAACATGAACTTGTAATTTTAGACTAACACTCTGGCCCCGAGGCACAATTCACATGAGAGAAACTTCAGAAACAGAATTTGGATATTCTACTTGAATCTACCAATATGGGTATTAAATAAATAAATAGATAGATAAATAAATAAATAAATAATATAATGACTTGCTGATTGTTCTGACCTCTCTTGACCAGGTGTAAGTACGTACTTGGAATGTGGTCAGACAGAGGGACTAGGCAGAAATGTCACAATGCACATTCAACAGCTCCTCTGTAAATATGTGTCAGGTACTGTCACTAATACTCATTTCCAGCCTCACTGACACTACTACGATTATTACCTCTGTTAATAACAATAAAAACTGAACGGTGCCCTGGAATAAAAGCTTTTTGTCTCTCAGCATACAGGTCCAAAAGGAGATTCAAAGGCAATTTCAAACTTTGAGTCAGGCTAACAAACAAGTTTTGCAACAATAGCACATTCAAATCAGCCGAACTGTGTGTGTATTTTGGAAATCAGGAGAAGGGTGGATATGCTACATTTCATTCAATCTATGATACACACATTTTCCAATTATAAAACATCTGAAATTGTGATGTCATTGCTAGCATGTTGTAGCTTAATTACAAATATATATTATTCTTTCTTCAAGGATTGTAAACTAATGGTGTGCTTTATAAATAATGCTATTTTAGATTCAATTAAATATAGTAGTCAAATTAAGTTTGAAAAATAGCCACTAAACATAAAAAAATAGGCTCACATGGGGCTTGGTGATGAAATCATGATTTCCTATTGTATCATGCTGTTTATTAGTTAGTACTGAAGATCCTCACATATGTAACACCTGTGCCTATGTTTATACCATGATATTCCTATAAACAAAAACAAAAGCTAAGCGTAAGACCAAGGGTTAAAAATCACATAAAGTCATTTTGTAATTCCTAGTCTCCTCTCTGATCAACATGAAAGGCATGTATTCTTCCCGTGAGCATGGTCTCAATCATCCTTGAGGGCCTGGTTGTGTGGACATTTAAGAATGCCCTTGTCCCTCTTTCATTGTGTCTCTTACCTCTGTGCTTTCTCTCTGCCCATGCCCCTGTGTCTTCTTGTCCCTCTCCAAGTACACAGAACATTCCCCTGCCTATCTGCAGACCTAGCACTATGTCCTCTACCTGGAATGTTCTTCCCAGACATGGTTGTCACTCTCTCCCTGTATACCTAGCACCATCAGCCCCAGCTCTGCTTAATCTTCTCTAGGCAACATCCATTGCTCCCGGGAACACTATATTGCTTTTCTTGTCAGTAACCCTATTAGATGAGAATCCCATTAATTGAACCCTATTCAGTGAGGACAAAAAATTGTGAATATTTCATTCTTTCTATATTCCCCAAGCTTAGGCTAATACATTCCACATAGTAGAAATTCAACAAATATTGTTGAAATCATTCATTGATGATGATGTTGACTCTGTGGCAGTTTATACTACAGAAAAGAATGAGGAGAGATCCGGAGTGGTTGAAAAATCTCTGCCCTAGCTGTGGCCTCAGAAGTGAATTTCACCTTGGGGTGACTTTGGCAAGAAATAGTTCAGTGTTGGAGGGGGTTTGCCCAGGAATCAACCCAACATAGATGTCAGTGTGTCCACCCTGAAGATGAAGAGTCTTCTTGGTGGTCAAAGCTGTTTCATAAGCACATGACTTTAGTAGCTTTCAAGTTAAAATAATATCACAAGTAATATGTCCAGTGCTGACTGGGCCAATTGACTTTATTGCCATTAGATTCCACTTTAGAAACTGCACATGCATTAAGTTTCATTTTTAAAAGAGGGAAGGTAGATGCATGGCTTTTCTGGAACCATCTGAAGACTTCATTTTTTAAGGTTAAAAAAATCCTAAGTGAAATCATGCTGGAAAAAGGTTTAGTAGACAAACATCTAATTTATTTTTAATGAACTTGTAAGGTTCCCCATTTTGCCTTATTCAGCTAGTTTTTATTTAGCTCAGTTTTTAACACTACAGACTATCCAACACACATGGTCCTCTGCACGTGCGTGCGAGCGCGCGTACACACACACACACATGTGCACATGGTGAGGTGTGGTTTTCAAGGTCCTATCATGTTTAGAAAATATTTCAGATGAAACGATATGTTCATCTGTTGCACTGATTGCCAAGATTACAGCATGACAACAAACATTATTTGGGGGAGAGAAGCTAAAATTACAGCCCACTGCCGTCTGCAGTGATGAACGGATGCACGTTCATTTTCTGTGGCAACGTCCATTCCGTGGGAGCCCAGGACCCCAGAGCATTGTTGTCACAGCCCCAGGCCTGAGCACTTTGGCTGGATGGTGGAGACAGAGAAGCCAGTGGGCTGCTGGAGAGGGCACACACCTCCAGGGCCCCTGGATTCAGAGGGCTCTGATAGTGTGCTCAGGAAGAGGAGATACTGTAGGAAGTGGGGGAGCATGAACATGATTATTATTTTACTTATGGAAGGCAGTGTGGAAAGCAGTAGCAGGGGAAGATTTTGCCTCCAGATATATAGTGCTACCCACTGCTTAATGAAGAGCACGCGGACACCGACCCACATTTCTGGGACAAAGACAATCAATGGAAGTTTCAAGGCTTTCTTATAAGAACCTGTAAAGAGAAAGAAAAATTTACTGTCAATCCCAAGATGTGGATTGTCTAATTTTGACCCTAAGCTTGGGGGACTGTTTAGAAAATAGTTTATTGAGTCCAATTAGTTTTCTTTTTGAATGTGAGTGAGATTTTCTTGGGATGTCTGGAATGTATTCTAGTAACAAATAAGCAAGGACTGGGCCCTCCCTGGTGGTGCAGCGGTTAAGCACTGCCCTGTGGAGCTGTCGGCTATGTGAATTCGATGCCCAGCTGGGGAGATTCCCACATGGCGCGGCAGACCTCTCCTGCCTTGCCCACTGCTCCCCTCAGCAGTGTATCTCCATCTATGTACCTGTTCTGCTCCCCACTCTGTCTCTGGTGAACCCTCTCGCCACCCCACACCTCTGACCTGTACCCCAGCTTGTATGCATAAATAAATAAATCTTTAAAAAAATTTAAAACAAATAAGCAAGGACTTCTGCAAACTGATCATTTGGTCTCTATCACTTTGTAACATTACCACAATTTTAATGACTTTAAACAGCTCAAAACTATTAACTTACAGTTCTGTAGGTCAGAAGTCTGACTTGGATCTCACCTAGTTACCATCAGAGTGTTGGCATGCCTTAGTCCCTTTCTGGAGTCTTAAGAGAGAATCCCTTTCCTGGTCTTTGCTGTCTTCTAGAGACCACCTACATTTCTTCATCCAGTGCCCCCTCCCTCCATCTTCAAAGCCAGTGTGATAGCTCTCTGATCCCACCTCATTCTCACATCTTTCTTTTGACAGCCAGGAATGAGGATTCTCCAATTTTAAAGACCCATCTGAATAAATTAGATCCACCAAGTAATCCAGTATAATCACAATACATAGAGGTTCTCAACTTAATTGACTCTACAAAATTCCTTTTGCCATGTAAAGTAACATATTCACAGGCTCTGAGAATGAGTGTCTATCATGTTTGGGGCTGATCAAAATTATATAAGAAAGACTCAACATGGTATCCAGTGAAATCTGCCTCTATCTACAGGGTTTATTCATTCGCCAAGTGTCAGTCTAGCGTAGGGGTTAAGGGCATAGGTGTTAGAGTCAGGCAGATCTGGATTCAAAACCTAACTGCTAACACTCATTCACTTATGTAACACATTTTTACTGAATGTCTGCTAGGTGCTAAGCTTTGTTCTGGACACTGGGGATATAACAATACCTAAAACAAATTTTCTGCCCATTTGACATTTATATTTTAGTGAAGAAGGCAGATAGCATATAAAGAAAAAAATTATCACATAGTTGCAGAATATAGTGATAAATGCTATAAAGATAAATGGTAGGATAGGCTTGCATTGTCTGTGTTGAAATTACTAAGTAACTGTAGCCATGTGCCCATTCATTCATTCATTCATGTCTCCTTCAAACTTGTCATTGAGACGCTTACTGTGTATAAGATTAAAGGAGTTTTAATGTACCTCTTACCATTTATTCATCAGTATAAAACTGAGAGATAGTTGGTATTTTCTGACTTTGTTGATGAGAAAACCGGGGCTTAAAAAAGTTAAATGACTTTTTCTCAAGTGGTAGAGCAATAAAATGAACTCAGGCTGCTAGGATGCCGTCAAGCCCGAAGGTTTTTGTTTGAATTGACTTTCTTTTCTTGCTAAGCAACTAACTACAAGGAGTTCCCTTGTAGATTATAGAGGGAGAGGAAAGTCTGGGCTGGGGTTTGAAATGTTCTGTTTCCCTCCAAACCTGAGATAATATGATTTCTTTGAGCTTCCCCTAATTTTCTTTTGATCACTATGTGACTATTTTATCTTTGATCAATCATTTAAATCTGTGTTTACACAGGCCGAGCAAAGGGAAGAGTTAGACAATTACCCAAGCCTTGAAACTCATTTCAACAGCCTATTCAGAGCTCCTGCTCAGTCCCTATTATTTCATTCTCTCTGCTCAGATACAGCTGTTGAGTATACACAGATTGGGTGAAATGAAGGAGAGCCGAGAGATCAGAGAACCTGTGCAAAACAAGACTCTTGCCATGAGGTGTTTTTCTGCTGTCATGGGTGCTGGTGGTGTGTAGGCTGGAAGTGAGGGTGGGGTACTTTCTCCTCTTGTTTAATTAGATGTGCCTCATTAGCAAAATGCATTTATTCTTTGAACATATTTACCATACAAGTTTTGGAAAGAATTTGAATGTGAATATATTCTACTCTATAGAGGAAAGGTATTTAGCACATCTCAGCTGACTTGCTTCATTATGATATTGTCTCCTATAATCTGGTTGTATGTATATTTATAGGTATGTGTGGGTATATATACACTATATAATGAACACACACACATATACGTATATATACATATGCATATTCGTGTTGGATTGTTGGGTTTTCTGTCCTTACCACCCTGGACTGAGGTCAGTTGGTCAGGTCAGGTCCTGAACACTGCACAGGTTCTACAGTGGGGACGTGGTGAACCCCACTGCAGTGGATAATGTGTCTCAATGTCAAGACTGTTTCTGCCACCGGTGCTTTAAATTTTGCTCAGCTCTTGGTGGAGAAACGGTGTTCCTGTCACGAGTATCCAGCTGTGGTCCTGTATTCACAGCTGTCACTCCCCTGCTGAATGCCTGCTTTAATAGTTTCTCTTATGCCCCAGTTGCTTCAAAACTTGGTCTTTGATTTGACTGCTTCCAGACGCTGGACGCTGGTTCGATGCCATGAGGCTGTATCCATCTCAGCTTAGTTTCCTAAACTCCTTGAAGTTTCTCCTTCTGGACCCCTCTGAATCATACTTTTTTTTTTGGGGGGGGGGCGGGGAACACCATGTCCTGTCTTCCTACTTAGAGCTTATTTCATCTCCTGCAGGTGGGTTTGGCCCAAACTCCCCATCTCATTGTTCCTGAGCTTCCATTTGAACACCAGCTGGGCCTCTTGCTTTTGGAATCCTAAGACTCCATATCCAGTGATGCAGTTTTTGTTTGCTTAAAATCTCTAGAAAGTCTGGGCCAGATTCTCAATGCTTCCAATGAACCGGAGGAAAAGCAGCATGTTATATAACAAGAAGACCCAAGGTGGATCCACTATCCTCTCTTCTGTTTGCATCTTTCACCCTCCCGGTTAGCCGGCCTTCCTTCCCAATATTTACCCCTGGAAGAGTTTCAAGGAAGTGGCATTGAGTGAGAGATTACAAAATAATAATCCACAGCAATAGTGTAAAGTGATTTCCCCCCACCAAAGTGTTAACTTGAGAAAATAAAACTGAAGTGGGGGAGGGGAATAACTAACCCTGTAGTGACAGAACAGGATTCTGAGCCCAATATCCCACTAAATGACACCCAGAAGGAGTTGGAGTTTTATAATGCCTTTTATATTGCTGCCTGCCATCTGGTCGGCAATTGTTAAGCCTAAAATATTCAGGTAAGCTCTATTTTCCCGAATAGTGCAGTGTTATGGGGATTTCAGCAGTAACTTGTCTTTTTAAATATCATTATATTTTACGGTTTTCTGGAACAAAACAAACTATGTTAGCAGAATATTTGCATAGTACATGGGCAGCTATGCTGGAAGGAACTGGGAGGCAGAGGGAGAAACTGCACTGAGAGAACTTGAGCATGAGAGTGAGGGGTCCCATTTTCTATTGGTACCCTTCATTTGGTGTAGATTAACTCTGGCCCCTGAATCCTGGCTGGGAACAGTCTTCTCTCTCAAGGCATTCAGCACGGACTATAAGAGTGTAGTGAGCACCTCTTTGTTCTAGCTGGGCCCTCTGCCAAAGGCCAGGACCCCAAGCAAATAATTTCCTTCATTGTTCTTGTTTTAAATTCTAAGATGTTGATTGTTTTATCATTCTCGTAGAAGTTGTGAGTGGAATAAAGAGATCAGCTATAACCCGATATTATACTATAAAGTACAATTTACTTTTGTTTCAATTCTATCATTTACCTTAAATTTTAAACTAGAGGAAATGGCTTTTAGATAAAACGAGATGCAGGTATGATGAGCTGACAGAATAGAATATGCTGAAAGAGAGATTTAGACATCTCTGAAATCCTGCTATCTGAGAAGATGGATTAATTTCTTCATCCACTTAGGCAGACATTTGCTCAATACACACTTGTGGGCCCACAGTATTTGCCAGACAAAATACGAAGTGGTGAGCACAAGCACACAGAAATAAATAAACCATAGTCCCTATTGCACAAGAATTGGTAAAATAAGGCTGTGGACCAGAGTTAGATTTCAGTTTCATCCTCCTGATTCCTTGCTCTTCATCATTTGTATTCTTCCTCTCTGATTCTATCCATTCTCTTGCCTTTAACAAACGTCTAGATGCTGACGACTTCACAATTTATATTTCCAATTCATCTCTCTTGGAATCTAGACACATTCATCAAACTGCCTAAATTGCAAGTCCATCTGGATGTCCCGGAAGCACCTCAAACTCAGCACGCCCCAAAATGCAATCCTCGCTGCCCTCGAAAGTCTGCTCTCCCACTCCCCATACTGGTGAATGCCGCCTCTCCTCCCTGTCACTCCCCTCTCTGACACCTCCAGCTCATTCATCACCGGTCCTGTAGATTCTGCTACCCTTTTCTATCCATCTCCTGTTCCTCTGGAATACAGTTTTGCTTAGCTTTTCTACTAGAAATAAATTTAGAACTATAGAAGAGCTATTTAAATTGTCCTTAGGGTCCAAATTACCCTTCACTCAGTTTCCCCTTATGTCAACACCTTACAAAATGATAGCGTGATGACCTAAGCTAAGAAGTTAACCTCCTTACCATTCTAATAGTTAATGTATTGAACATACTCAGTTTTAGCAGTTTTCCCACTATTGTCATTTTTCTCTTCTGGATCCAGTCTGGGATCCTATGTTGTATTTAGTTGTTAGGTTTTTTTAGTCTCCTCTGATCTAAGACAATTCTTCAGTCTTCCCTTGTCTTTTGTAACTTTGATACTTTCAAAGAGTGCTATTCATTATATACTATAATGTCCCACAATCTCAGTTTTACTGAGTTTTCTCATGATTAGAATGAGATGATGAGTTTCTGGGTAAGATACCACAGAAATTATGTGCCATCCACAGTCCATGACATCAACGGGTATATTACATTGAGATGTGTCACTAACTGGAGGTGTTCTCTGGTAGGCGAGGGTAGTATCCGTCAGAAATCTTCATTATCAAGTGACTTTTTCCCCTTTGTAAATATTTGAGGAGAGAAACATATCCTATTTCTGCTTAAATGTTTGTTAATTTTAAATGTCTGTTAATTTTAGCATCAATTGGTGGTTCTTGCCAGAAGCTATTATTACTGTGGCTTCTAATGGTGATTTTGTTTCCCTCGTTTTTTCCTATGTTTGTTAATTGGAATTCTTCTGCAAGGAGTTGTTTCTTCCTCAATTTATGTATGTATTCAGTTATTTATATCAGTATAGACTCAAGGCTGTTTATTTTTATCTTTCTTAATATCTATATTGCTGCTCAAGTTCCAGCTTTTTTGAGAGCTCTTTCAAATTGACTCCTGTAACTTTTCCATATGGACACATTATTTTCTCGCTTTTTATGTCTTTGCTAACCTAAGGTGCCAGAAAATGTGACTTTCCTTCTACTTTTTCCTTCCCTTCTTCCTGGAATCAACCAGCTCCCTAAGGAGTCCTGGTTATTTTTACTGGACAATGGTCTTTGGAAACCAAGATGTTGGTGATAGACATGTTCTTTGCTGGAGTGAGAGAGTGAATCTAGTCTCTATCAGTGGGTGCTTCTAGGCAATTCAGGAATGTATACTAACTCGAGCATACATTCTCTCTCTCTCTCTCTCTCTCTCTCTCTCTCTCTCTCTCTCTATCTCTCTCTATCTCTCTCTCTCCCTCTCCCCCTCCTTCCTTTCCCCCCTTCTCTTTCTCTCCCCCCTCCCTCACCACCTTCCTCCCCTCTCCTGTCTGTCTATAACTGTATATATATTTCAAAAATCCCATGAGTTCATATCGATACCATTGGCTCTAATCAGTAGCACAATATTTATTTGAAACTTCTTTCTCCAACATTGACAAACCTGGCTTTTATTATTTACAGTGTAATTGCTTATTTGTTTAACCCTAATATGCAAATACACTTGTTTCTGAATTGCTAATCCATGCCCCTGTGAGAAAAAAAAAAATACCAACTAGAGCACAGTGTTTGAGCATAGTTAGTTGTTTTTAATTTTTATTTAATTTCAGGGTACATTTTTGTTCTCCCATATGTGCACATGTACCACTCATCCTCCACCGAACCACCCCTGCCAGTACCCCATCTGCCTCCCTCACTCATCCCCTCCTCCCTTCCCTTTTTTCTTTTCATTTTTATTCTTATAATAACCTACTGCCTAAATTCAACCTTCCCTACTTCTCTGTGGCAAGACCACTGAAACTAGGATACCAGTAATTTTTTTTTTCACTTCTGGTCCATTTTCCACATGACAGTCAGATTGAGTCACCTAAAATAAAAATCAGATTATATTACTCTGCTGCTTAAAATTCTCCAATATCTCTCTTTAGCCCATAAGATAACGGCTCAAGTTTTTGGTATTGCATGTAAAGTCCTTCCCAATATGGCTTTTATCTCATCATTTGATTATTAGTTCTCTAGCTCCTTGCACTGAACCTGACTCAGAACTCCATATATGTTCATTGAAAAAAAGTATAAAGTCTTTTTGATTCATAGAAATGCTCTGAGAGCAGTAAGTCCATGATAATTTGCCTGGGAGGTGAAATGGAAAAGGGAACTTGGAAATGAGAGAAAAAAAGAAATAAAATTGGCTGAGTGCCCACTGTGGACCCAGCACTGAATTGATGAAGACCACCTCCTCCAGCCCTCTGCCACACTGTTTGTGCACAGCTAATGGTGAGGGTCCTAGATCAAAACAGAACTGAGGGCCTCCCTGGTGGCGCAACAGGTTAAGTCTCAGCATATGGAGCTATCTGCAAGCACTGTAGCACGGGTTCAATCCCCGGCTAGGGAGCTTCCCACAAGGCACAGCAGACCTCTCCTGCTTCACCTGCTGCTCCCCTCAGCAGTGTATTTCAGTTGATCTGCCTGTTCTGCTCCCCACTCTGTCTCTGGTGAATCATCTTACCACCCCACACTTCTGGCCTGCACCCTAGTTCTTGTATGCATAAACAAATAAATAAATAAATCTTAAAACAAAAGACAGAACTGAGCTCAAGCCCACGGTGGCACTTGCTAATTTCATCTGAAACCAAGTTGGTGCTGTTGCCCTTATACCATGCTCCTCCCCTCCTGTGGGTTTAAGATGTGGAGTCAGAGAAAGCGACATTTGACCTGAGTCATGAAGGATTACAAAGCATTCATCCAGCAGAAATGCTCAGGAAGGGCCTCCCTGGTGGCTAGGTGCTGTGCTATGGAGCTGTCGGCTGCTGCAACACGAGTTAGACATCCAGCCAGGAAGGTTCCCACATGGGGAGGCAGACCTCTCCAGTCTCACCCACTGCTCCCCTCAGCAGTGTGTTTCCGTCAATATGTCTGTTCTGCTTCCCACTCTGTCTCTGGTGAACCCTCTCGCCGCCCCACACCTCTGGTCTGTACCCCAGCTTGCATGCATAAATAAATAAATCTTTTTAAAAATTGCTGTAGTATAAACGGGGATTGCTTATCTCTCAAGTTGAAAGCAAAACACATTAAAAAAAAAAAGAAATGCTTAGGAAAAGGCAGGGGAAGTACTGAAAAAAATACCTTTTCAATATTTTTTTCTGTCTACTCTTTTATATCGTTACTATGTACAATCTATGGAAAGAGACTTTGTAATGTAACGTAGCTGAAAGTTTGTCGGAATAAAAATGGGGTGCTTTACTCTTATCCTGGGTTGTATTCCTGATGGGCTATGTGAGCGCCATCATGCCAGTTCTTCTTCTTGATTCTCACACTCTCCCCATCTGAAATCATAGATGTTGAATTTGATGATTTCACATGCCACTTCCTTCTCTCTGCTTTTAGGATATTCTCACGTCCCCTAACCTTAAGGACCATTGCTCACCCTACTCTGCTGCTTCTGACACTCATTCATTTTTACATTCAAAATGTGCTTAAAAATGCTGTGAGATGCTCAGGCTACAGAATTCTAAGATACAGGAGGAGAAGGAAGCTGAAGTGAGACAGAGGAGCGCAGGGCTGGCCACTAGGTGACTCTGACCTCCAGTTCAAATCTGTATCATTACCAGGTTATTGAGTGTTCTCGAAGATACTGCAATTTGTTCAGTGTCTGAGTGATGCAGGGTTATCCACTAACCACACAGACACTGCCCTGAAGTTCAACTGACAATTTTCAATTACAGGACAGCCTATTATGTAGCAAGTTGAATGTATTTTTATTAAGAATAAAACCAAGAAAAATGGAATCAAATTGTAGCATAACAACTGAATGTTAACCAGGAATAACTCTGATGTCAGGCAAAGCATGAACCAGCATCAAATTGTAGAATTTTCTTCACTTTCATCATTTAACTGGACTGCTAGACTATAAGATGGACGAGATCACCCCCTTAATGCCTATGAACACATTTTATCATGCCAGGTGTTTCTATAGTCATATAGCATTTACATTTTTTGACATAGAGTGTCAATAAAAACTATTGTAGACTCTCACAGAAAATTGAAACAACTGCTCTCATGCATTGTCCAAAGCTCATATTTTATAGCAATTCTATGACAAACATATTTCTGTGGGAAAATAAAACCAAAGTCACCTTTGAACTGACCAAAACAAATTTGTGTTCAAACTTGAGAGTCATAATAGTTTTCTTAAAATAATTAGTTTTTTAAAAATATTTTCCATCATTTCTATTTCATATAGGTCCATGAAACTTCTCAATTACTTTGTTGTGGCATTTGTAGTTTCCCTAGAATTCTCAGTTACATAGGCACCTATTGCATTTGTTTATAATACAACGTGTAAAAAGATAGGCAGGCATGATTTCGGACCAAGGACAGTGCCCTGTGGCTCTTTGTCCTGCTGTAGGCCAGTGAAGGCTGCAGATGGTCACACTGTTATGCTGTCTCTTCAGCTATGTTACAGTATTTAAGAGAGTAGAGAAATACTTCTAATGGTGATGTACCATAAAGCACTTTTTCATCTGTGAAAGGCTATTCAGGAAAGGCACTGATGCTCTAGCAGTTGAAATGAAGATGTAAAGGTCCTTATTATTTAAGACTTCTAAATAAGCCAGATTTACCAATGTCAAATTACTGGTGAGTCGTTTGACCCCATATTTATTTCTAATTTCCACAAGCTGTTGGTAAGAGCCGCTGTAAATCAGGTTGCCATTGATCTTGGCTCCCGTTCATGTAATTCTAAGATGAACTGCTTATGATCAACAGAAAAGGCTCTGCTGTTCTGAAGCGGATGTGAGGAGAGGGGCCCCCATGATGTTCGGGAGTGTGCGTGGGTATCAATTATTCAGGGATGGGAAAAGCAGACACCTGTGTGCATCTGTGGGGTAAAGCTAGACCATCAGGTAAATCTATACATCAGGAAATCTGAGTGCAGAGAGTAGTGAAATTTGGCCTTACAAGGGAGATGAGGGAAAATGATAAGCATGGCTGTAATAGGCAATCACTTAAACTATCGATTTAATTAAAAGTAACTGCCTATCCATGTGCCAGGCACTTAAATGATTCTCACAGTCAGACCTGCTATACCGTATGGTATTTTTATTTGAGTTCCCTGCTTCCCTAGCCAAAGGGAAGGCTCTTCCACCTCCCACAGGGCTTTGTCTATTCCCTCTACACACAATGAAAATATTTCTGAATCAGTCATCCTTTCCCAAAGTTGGTTATCATCATGTTGTGGTCACCCTTGAAGGGGAGGAGGAGGACCCTTAGGTCTGGAGAACAATATAATAATACATATTCTTTCTAAGACCTTCCTGTGCTTGCTCTTTGCTTTATGTCTTTCAATTTATTTAATCCTCACAATATCGCTGTGAGATATATTAAGAAAAGGTGGGTTTTTCTCTTTTGATGGAAACAGGAAAAAGAGAATGGTTATAATAAGGGAGAACAGAGTTAGTAATCTTACTCCGCTTATAGCTCTCTGCATAAAAAGCTGCAGGCGTAGGCTTCCTTACTCCATCTGAGCTACAGAGCCTGCAGGCAGTGTCATTTGGCAATTTATAGCCCCTATGTCAGTGTAGGTGGGTCTCCTTACATGGAAGACAGAGTTTAAGAAATTTGGTTATAAAGCAAGTGCCATAAATGAATCCCATTTTCCTCTCGATCCCCATTACAAAATTTGAGATTCTTCACATTAAATTGTTTTAATAGTTGTTATTAATGTTTAAATCCATGAGGTTTTCAATCTTTTATTGTTTGCTCTGATTACTTGTATAGCATGAACAAACTTGCTATAAGACATTATATTCTTTGTTTATTATGCAACTTTTTTTTCTGCTTAATAATGTCCTGGTCCTTTTCATGTTTCTGCATACTTTCTAGAGTTTTCTTATTCCCGACATCTCAAGTTGCTCTCTGAGTAATTTATGCTAAATTGTGAGTGACTGATAATCAGTTTATTGACAATAGGCCATCAACAACAGGTCAAGGTCAACCTTAAAGAATGCAGGTGGTAGTGTACTTTCTAAAATTCTCCTTTAGCACCCTGCAGGATTCAAATATCTATTGAGATGCAAGTTATTAATAGGATCCAGGTGTTCTTTGTTTCTTTCTAGAGTTTCTAGCTCTGTTACTTAGTGAAACACTAAAGAACCAACAGGCCAACTGCAATGAATAGCAGACTCAGCAATCAGCGATCATGAAGCCATTCAGATTATCATTTGCATTTTGTTATGCAGTAGGTATTTGAAGGTAGAGATGGTGGGATAAGGCACATTTTTGTTTGAGTGTTCTCTTCTAGTGCCATGCGTATGATTGCCTTCTGGTAACAAAATTGGTTCTACATGCTTAAATACTTTCCAAGTGCTGCTTTCCCCTTATGCCACCTTCCATTTCTGTTTCTTAATTGCTTTTCCTGTGCACAGGAGGGCTTCACATCTTTCCTCTTTTGCTCCAACTTCATTATCCAGAAGCAGGCATCAGTGTATTTACTTTTGATTTGCATTTTTGTTAATTTTTTTTTTGCTTACTTTCAGATATTTATTTGTGAATACATCATAACCAGGATCAGATCAGATCATCCAGGGTTCATATCTTTTGAATGGTAATCATTATCCAAATGCACTCCTTTATGAGGAGTGTTATTCAATGGGTGAGCTGCAAATTCTAGTACATTGCTAAATTATCTAGACATTCATAGGCTGCTTAGTTCAGTAGTATTAAAGAAAGCAAGGGCTTTGGATGATCTTTCCTAATTAAATTTATTTAAATGACTTTTCATTGCTCCCTCCCAATGTGTAACATCACATCTCTTTAACTTGTGAGAATCTCATCTAATCAGCTCAATTCACAAGAATTGAGATTCAGAGGTTAAGTTGAAATTTTCCTATTAGCCCAAGGAATAGAGAGCAAGAAATTCTAAGTTCCATGGAATTTCACAAATATTATAACACATATTTTAAACCAAATTTAGTAGTTGATGTTGAGTAAGACAAAGATAACCTGTGCTACTCCTTTCATGTGGCATGTTACCATCCCTGTCCTATCCTGTTCACCTTTTTTGGCCCGTCCATCCTCCCTTTTTGTCCCTTTAAATACTAAAGTGAATCCTATACTGTGTTCAAACCCCAGCTCAAATCATATTCCTTATAAAGCTGTTAACAATTATCTTAGTTCACAAAGGACTGTCCCTTCTCTTAGTGTTTCTGACACTTAGAGCCAATAGCATATAATTTAGCACATTAAAGCCTCTCATTGTCTTCTGTTTGGTTAAAGTCTTCCATGTCTCCCCAACCCTTCCATGTCCCCAGTGAAATTGTGTATGTGAACTAAATCTTCTACTGTTGACTCTTAGGTAGTATATAGTGGTGCCCATTCTCGCATGCTTGTTACTTGATTTTTAAAACCACTGGCTATGTATCCTAATGATACTGTTGGCTGCGATTATATTCATTTGTTTTTTCTGAAAATACATCCTCATGCTATTTCATGTATACTCAGTGCGTACAACATAAGTTCTTTCCTGACTGTTTCCCCAACCCAAATACACACACACACACACACACACACACACACACACACACACACACACACACACAAATAAAGCACACATAAGCAGGCACTTACTCTAAAGGAGTCTATGTTCACTATCTACATTGTGTGTTAAGAGATCATTTATATGGGCCTTCCAACTCCCTCTTCCAGTGTCCCCAAATAATTTTATGGTGCTATTTCTCTGAACTAAACAGGAGAAAGCCTTTAAAACCATTTACTAACCATATGGAACATGCCCCTCATAACTATCCAGAGGCTTTCAATGTTATCAATTCTGAAACCCAAACCTCTCAAGGCTATCAATTCTGAAAATCTGGTCTGGGATTAACATCTTTTTTCATTTCAGGGCAAACTTCAGATCAGTATTTTTTTGGCTGAGGCCAAATTGAAAGTCTCATCTTTAAGCAACAAATATTTTTGAGAACTGTCTCTTCTTCAGTCAACAAACATAGTTCCTATTTCCAAAATCTGCAGAAAAGCTTATGATCAAGTTATTTCTAAAATAACAGAATTTTACATCTTCACTTCAGAAACTACATTTTGCTTGCCTGCTATAGGAATGGTGTTGTGTTAATTGTACTGTGAATGATACAAGAAAGGGTAAACTACCCTCCAAAACTAGGGTGACTATGTAATTTACCACCAAAATAGAACAGTTCTGAGAGTAAAAGAGGAGCTGTTATAGTTAAGCGAGGTTGATAGGCATAGTCTGGGGACCATCCAGTGATATTCTGGACATACTGTCACTCTACACAGCTATATTAGCCTCTTGAAGCTGCTGTAACAAATTACCATAAACTTAGTTGGCTTAAAACAACAAAAATTTATTCTTTTACACAATTCCAAATCAAAAAGTACTAGATCTATGTGTTGGCAAGGCTGTGCTCTCCAGAAATTAGAGAGAAGAGTCTGTTTCTTGCTTCTTCCAGCTTCTGGTAATTGCCAGCATTCCTGGGGCTTGTGACTGCATCGCTCCATTCTCTGCCTCCATGTTCACGGCTCCCTCTGCACTCCCCTTCAGTCTTCTGGAAATCTCTGTTCCTCCTTCTCATAAGGAAACTTGTGAGGACATTTAGGGTCCATTAGGATAATCCAAGATAATCTCCCTATCTCAGGAGTCTTAATTTAATCATAGTTGCAAAGACCCTTTTGCCTTATGCAAAGTAATAGATATTTACAAATTTCAGGGATTAGGACCTGACATCACTGGATGCCAGTATTCTGCCAACCACACCATTTCTGCCTGAGAAGTATTTATGGTATCACTAAGAGTAAAAGTACATAAGGGATTAGGAATCATACTTCCATATCAGGAAATGTGCAGGACTTGGTGCCATATAGATGGATATACTGTGCTATAGAAGGAACAGAAATCACTTTAACTTGGAGCACCTAACCTAAAAGAACAGGCAGAATTTGGAAAATGTGAGAGGATACATTTCAAATATATAAAGCCTGAGTGGAGGTCTAGGGAAGGGAATGAGCAGAGATGTTTGGGATACATTATAGGACCACTCTGCCTTAAAAACATAGTTTTTATAGGAGCAGTAGGGACAATTCTGAAAGGCTGATTTCAGAACATTGGTTTTCCCTTAGGCAAAGCTCTCTGCATTCTCTCTCTTATTTATACTAACCCTTTTTCTTTCTCTGCAGTCTCTCAGCTCATCCTCTCTAAATCTTCATGAGTCATCTTTTCTTTTCCTCTTTGAAACTTTGTTTTGTAACTTTGCTCTGCATCAACTCTAAGCCCCACTTTTTAAAAAAGATTTATTTATTTATGCATACAAGCTGGGGTACAGGTCAGAGGCATGATGAGGTAAGAGGTTTCACCAGAGACAGAGTGGGGAACAAAAGAGGCAGATCCACTGAAATACACTGCTGAGGGGAGCAGCAGAGAGGTCTGCCATGCCATGTGGGAATCTCCCAGGCCAGGTGTTGAACTCACATTGCCGCTGCCGACAGCTCCACAGTGCAGCGCCCAACCGCTGCGCCACCAGGGAGTTCCTAAGCCCCACTTTTTCTGCTCTGCAAGAAGGGTTCTATAGCTATGTGATTTCTAGGCACTGCTGTTGGTGTTAGTGGGCACTCTGAGATGCCCAAACTTGCATGCTCTAAATGAGTTCTGCCACCTACTGCAAAAAGAGAAAGCATGCTCTTAGTGTGTAAGACCTTTAATAGAAAAGAACTTTAATAGAATTAGTGTGCAGTAGAGAGAAGAGAAAGAATAGTTTCCCAATGACACACCCCAAATTACCTATCCCCTGTGTAAATGCCCAAACATGATTGGCTCAAAGCAGGGCTGCTAAGGCCCAAAAGCTTGTCACAAGTCTATGGCACCTTCTGGTGGGGAACCACAACAAAGGGGCACAAGGAGCCAGGCAAGTCTGGAACGAAAGAGCAAAATCAAAATACAAGTCTAGATAAAGGCTGCCATTGTCAGCCTTCCCACGGGTCTCTCACCCACATCTCTTCCAAGTATCTCCTTCCATGTTCCCCAAGTCCCACGTGCAAGTCCAAGGTTGAGAAGCAAGCACAGCTTCTTCACATGTCTCTCTGCTCCAAGTTCCTCCTCCAAGTTTTCTCTTCCAAATCTCCTCTCCATATCTTCTCTCCCAAATCCTTTTTAGCTTCCTCTTACTGCTCTGATCCACTGCAACCTTCACTGGGTGGGCTAGGGAGTTTGGGACCTCCCCTTCTTACATTACACTGTTACTTCGGGGCTCCTTTTCTTTGCAAATCTTTGTATTTGACTGTGAACTCTTTGAAAGAATTTTCCATGAATGTATGCCTTCATCTCCCTACTGCTTAATAGAACAGGGAGTAATGTAAAGGAGGGACTCAACAAGGCTTTTTGTATGAATGGATATATAGATATAGACCAAGAACACTGAGACCCCATTAATGGTCTTTAGTAATTGTAATAGAGGTAGTGGTGACAGCAATTTTGGACAGCTTGTGAGCCCTTCTCTTCTATCACAAATGCATTTGCAACTCCTGAGGCACCATCTAGGACAGCTTCTCAGTAGATTTGGATTTGAAAAATCCAAATCCACCCAAATAAATTTAGAGATCTAAGGGACTTTTATTAAATAATTCATGAATCAGGCAGCATCCCATCTGGCAACACTATGACACATTGTACAGAATGGAAGGTTCTTAGAAAGAGGGTGGGACAGGAAAAGATTTCAGGGAAAGTCACCTCTTTTAGGAGAAAGCCAGGCGTCTTGTCCTGCAGATTATTTTACTAACCCTGACCAGGAAATTTGAGATTGGCTGGTTTAAAATTCCACTGTCAGTAGAAGCTGAAACTGCCCTCAGGTTAAACAGTAAGTCTTGGTGGAGCTTGGCATGAATGACTCCATTTTGAGCCTGTTGTTTCTTTTTTTAACAGAGTAAATGCTGAAATTATCCTTCTAAGAAGCACTACACACTATGTTCTTCCTAAAGATACTCAAAAGTGATAGAAGCCATTTTTCTCTGTTAATTTTAAACTGTTCTATTCCACTTCCTCCTTCATAGTAACCCACTTTCTTAATCTACCCATTTTCTCTTGTTCTGCATTCAGGCAGCTGGAAAATAAGTGACTGGCTACTTGTTCTTGATGGTCCATGAATGATATTGGTTTCTGGTTGCTGTAATTAAAGGTGACTTAAGTAGAAGAAATTAGGTCTCTCCCACTAATAAGCAAGGTGATGTTCAAAGCTATTTTGCCACCATTGAGCTCCTTCCTCCAACCCCAACAGCTTCCCATTAAAGCAGGGGATTAGCTATTAGTGCAACACAGTGGAAGGGACTAGAAGGACGGCTCCTTGGGTCCCAACAACAAATTACTTCTGAATCAAACCTCTGATTAATAGCTCCAGAGTTGCCTCTCTGCTTTGCATAATTAAGTTTCATGGAGTGTTACAATTAACGGCCTTGCCATCACCCAGGTAGAAACAGCCACCATTTATTTGTCCACCAGCCTCAGAAAATGCTGGGTGGTGAATAAGAAGCATTTATGAGGGGATTAGGTGCATTCCAGGTCATAACTTGAATAAGGTTATAATTACCTTCCAATAAAAAGCTACAAACATGATGATCCCATGATACTACCCCGAAGTCCTTTTCATTTTTTTTCTTTCTGCTGATGTGGGTCTAAGAACTTCCTTACCTAGTCAAATACTAGCTATGGCATTAAAAAGCATAAGGACATACATGAAGGTTGACAGCTTTTTCTTTCTAATATTTCAGTGCTTTTCTGAATCGCCAGAGCTTGTTTTATACCATTTATCATGACTGCATCTGTTATCACACAAGTAGTCAGATGTGTTGCAGATATTGGGTTAGCTTTAGACTCTTGGAATAATGTACAAAGAAAGCCAGGATGTTATTAGAAGTATTGCTGGGATACTCCAAAATGCCCAGCACTTGGTGGGTGGTAAGCAGGCCAGAAATGAACCATTCTTCAATGCTGAGGGTTTAAAACATGATTAGAAACTGTCCCTTTGACATTCCTCTGACACAGCTACTGCTTTGACCAGTATTATTTAGATATAAAAACAAATGGATCAACAGTAGTCATTGCAGGAATGATGTCCTCTTTTCTAGCCAAGTTTTCCTTGGGTCAATAGACAAAAAGGAATGAATAACAGCAACTTCATTTTAGAGTTTCCTAGGGGTCAGGTCCTTTTATATGCTCTTCTCTTGTACCAAAGTGTTTAACAGAGAGTTTCTTTGATTAGGTTTATCTTTCTCTACCTTTTCTTTTTTAAGATTTATTTATTTATTTATGCATAGAAGAACTGGGGTGTAGACCAGAGGTGCGAGGGGGTGAGAGGATTCACCAGACACAGAGTGGGCAGCAGAACAGGCAGATCTATTGAAATACACTGCTGAGGAGAGCAGCGGGTGAGACAGGAGAGGTCTGCTGCGCCATGTGGGTCAGCTCCCTGGGTGGAGATCAAATTTAGGCCTTAGAGGTGATAGGGCTGAGATTTCACCCTTGGGCCACCAGGAGGCCCCCTTTCCCACCTTTTTTACTTCCTTATTCCTTTTACTATCTTCTTCTTCCTCAGTTTACCCATTTCTCCCTTTCTCGTGTTCTTTTGCTTCTTATTTTATATTTCTTCTTAGCTATCCTTTTGTTATGTCAGAGATATGGTCCAGAGAGCAAGAGTGAACACTGGAGAACTAGCAGGGCTGAATTCAAGTCCTGAACTATCTTTCTGCAGGAGTCTGAATATGGGAAACTGATCGGCCCCAGGCCCTATTTAGTTTTTAAAACAGAGGAAGAGGATGAAAAAGAAGGAAGAGGAATGGGGAGAGAAGGGAGAGAAGGAATAGAGTCACAGAAATAGGAGGGGGAGAAAAGAAGGAAGAAGAGGGGGAGGAGGAAGAGGGGGAGGAGGAGCCAGAGAGAACAATCATACATGTTTTACCTACAATAAACTGCTGTCATGGACTTTGAAGGAGTGTCTACGAAAGCCCTCTGCAAAACATAGAGAATTCTACAAATCCCACTTGTTTTTGCTAACCTAATAAGTATTTTCAGGAATTTTGCTAGGATGCAAAGCCAGGCATAGTTGAAAGAAAGAGAGACCATGCTCTAGACAAATTGGGTGCCTCATTGTGCACTTACCAGGAGGAAAATGCTGCCATTCCTTGCTAAAAACCCATTTGTCTTGCAAATTTCTATAATGAACAGATTTTGGAATAAATACCATGTAATCTGTGATGACAGTTCTCTCATTTCTTTTTTATTAGTTCAATCTTCTCAGCATCTGAACCACACAGCTACAGAACCTCCATAATCATTAAGGCAGCTGGGTCGTATGCATTTTTCCCCTTTTCTGGCACATAATAGAGTCCCCAGCCAGGCTCTTGTTTTAGGGCCCATGTTCTGATCTCAAAATGCACCTGTATAAGAATGCCAGATCGGGGGAAAAAACAACAGTGAGCTGCACGGCCTTTGCGACAATGTGCTGTCTTCCCCACTGACCTTTACCTGCGTCTTTTTAACACTTGGGTTTTGCTTAGAGCTTGTGGAGAACTTGAATTGCATTAAACATCCTTTGCTTAAAATAGATCGTCTCAATGGAACATAATGTGGCGGTAAACTTCGGCTTCTCTTTTTTCTCTACCCCTTCTCCCTTTTGTCTTTCCCTAGGTAAGTGATATTTGATTATTGTTTTGCACTTCGTCAAGTGAGAGCTCAGAGGCTTACCCAATTCTCAGTCCCTTTGGAAGAAAGTCTGGCCAGCTACTACTGTTCATCCTGCCCAAGTGGTTCCATTTCATCTCTTGGCTCCAGCAGCACGAAGGGCACATGAGGTATGGATGTTCACTGTTAATGGGTTTGCATCTGTTCGTGGTAAAAGGAATGTGAGTATTGGATCAGTGTCAATGACGCAATTAAGAGAAATTGCTGGGGATGGGATGCCAACAGACAGTCATTGTACTCTGCACATCAGCTCCCTCGATGGGTTCTCATAAATTCTATTTTAATCAATTTCTAAAAATAAACCGTGAAATATCGTAGTTATCATAATAATTTCGTTTCTACTAAGCAGTTCACAAATAATCTTTTTCCTTTTTTTTTTTTTAAGAAGAAAGCATGTTTAAATATATTTTGTTTGTATACCAATTGGGTACATGACAGTGTCTGAGAAAAGTCAAGCAGTACCGGTGATGGAGTTATCAGGCTTAGACAGATGGTTGAAAACCCTGTGGAAAGCATTAGGAAACTAGAACTACTGAGGGGTCACGTTGATGCAGTTCTGGGACTAAAATTATACATATCCCTGTGTCTGTAACTTTAGGCACGTTGAGTCATTGGTCCATAAAATTTACTACAAAACATTCTATCAACTCTAAGATGAGACTCTCTAATGAGATCCTCAAGAGCACCAGCAGATGAATCTCACACTGCATAAGAGGTCCTCTAATTGGGGGCAGGAGGTTGCGGGGGTTCAAGCATGGACTAGATGATGTGACTGAATCTGTACTGGGAGCAAATTGTGGTGAGATAATAAATAGTTAACTATAGACTGCAATCTATTAAAAGGACAGATTAATTGCAGTGCATTTTGAGCATTTCTATTAGCACTCCCCTCCTGCTAAATCTGTGGAAACCTTAACCAGGTATGGCTACAGGAAATTCCTCACTCTGATTCAAGTAGAAGATACTCTTATCATCCCAGTTCCATATCAAACTCACTGATAGTTTTTCACATTCCATAATAGTCTGTGCTATTTCCTGTATCAGACTAAATATATGGACCATGCCTGTTTACTTTTTAAAGAGAAATTTCCCAAAAAGTTAAAACATAATTCATACACAGAAAAGTGGATGATATTTTATTTAGCCTCTTATTAATGGGAACCTGTGTTATGTATGTTTTGGAAGAGTAGTCAGGGAAGTCCAAATTTATATGGAAAAAGGAATATTGAAATCAGTTTGCAAATGAACATGAAACTGGCTTTTCCCAAGGATGGGAAAGATGTCAACTGAATCAACCAGAAAGAATTTATTTCCATGTCTATAGGCAGAATGACTTTGCGCTGCTATCAATTATCTATAATTTGCAAAGCTGTAAAGTAGCTCAAAGGCAATGAAAAGCCAGAATGTGATAACCCAGCAAGGTGTGCCCTACACATTGCATCATTTTCCCTTAGAGATACCCAGTAATTTTTTTGTACTGATTTCTAATTCCCTCACATACTCAAGATGGTAGATTTTAAAATAGGAAATCACTGTCTGCCATATATTCAGATTCTAGTTATCTTATTTCCTGTAAAGTTCAAGTCAGTGCCAAGTCTGGAATTTCAAGTGGTACACCGTGATTGTGTAAACATGCTTGCCTTAGTTTTCTGTGGCTTTCCTGGATTGCCTGGTTTTATTGCTACTATAAAAGAAGTGTTTAGTATTTCCCTAAAAAAAGTATAGATTCTTAAGAAACATTTGTTCAATGAATGAGATCTTTAAATCTATGCATTGACTAGATGTTCTGTATTCTTTGGTTGTTTATTAAGCCACACTAACAAAGTGGGCTTTAGGGGAAGAAGTTGGACTTGAAACTTTGTGTTTGCAGTACCTTTGCCCTTGAAACACACTTTGTGCCAGTTAATTCATTTTCCTGAGTGGAGCAATATCCACCCATCTCACGTGGTCCATGTCAGTGGGACTAAGATGTGGCCACAGAATATTATCTGAGTTACCTGTCGATTTTATTTTCCAAATGTGGCTGTGCATCAGTGTGTCTAATTCACCAACTTGGGGTCACCCCCAAAAGAGTAGGGGTGAAAGGGGAAAGAGCTAAAGGGACAAGCAGGCATCTCGCAGGCATGGTAGGAAGGCTCCTTGGTGGAACATTGTGATTTCAGGCCCTGTCTCTAGCCCCAGGAGAGTGTGTTGATCTTCTCTAGTCTGTAGTGTGATTGCCTCCCAGCAACCATGTTGGAGTTGCTTCTGTGCCTGCCCATTTGCCTCTGCAGAGCTCTGCTTCATGCTGTTGTCACTGATGAAAATCCCTCTCGGTGGTCTAAATCTATGGTGCCACATGGACTCACAGAGATGACTTTTTCAGGAAGGGAGGTGCTTCCTTCCGCCACTTCCCAGAAAATCATATCATTTTCACTGTTAGCAGCTCTCACTGAGATTTCCCTAACTCCTCTCACATAGAAGATCCAGCTGTGCTACTGAGAGAACTTGGAAAGTGAAAGACCTGTGCCAATATTTTTCTTCTTCATAAACCGTCTGTATATTTTTTTTCTTTCTGAGATTTTGTTTTTAGGGTGTGAGAAGGAAGCTCCCAAAGAGAGCAGAGTCCTTAGACCAGACTTCTCACTGGTTTGATCCAACCCTGATGGGCACCTGTGCGAACCGATTTATGGCACAGGTTTCTCTTATAATGTTCTAGATCACGGTTACAGAATCTATCTCAGTCTTGAACTTTTATTCTTCAGGAAGGTCTAGTTGAAGTGTACAGGTGACTTGCCCAGACGATAACGGTGAGTAGGGTCAAGTCCTGAGCTCAGACATGTTCACCCTTTGTTGTTTCTTTGTTTGATTCTGCATGGTGCATGCGATGTAAAGGCTGAGTCCCAAACATTTAGCTCCTTATTGTTTAGTATCTGATTGGCAATGCCTATTGCATGACCGGCCCCCAGATCTCCAAGAATGACCTGTCGCACACCCCAGGATGAGCACCTGTCAGCCTGAAATGCATTCACTTTCCCTACGGGCTCATGGAGTTCTGAGGTGATCAGCTTCCTGGCTTTCAATTCGATAAAGCAAGTGTGTTTTGTATATAAACATAAACATGGCCACAGAGGCTACCTTTTTCTTCTCTCCCAATGAGCCCATTCATATCATAGAGGAGATATGTGTTCTTTAATGTGACAGAGGCTGAAAATCGGGGGACAAAGGAGAAAGAGCCCCAGTGTTGTGTACAACATGCGTGCGTTTGCTCAGTCTTTTCAGTCCTTCCTGCCCTTCCCATAAATTCTACTTAGATCTAGACCAGCTGAGATTTCGTCGAGGCCATCTTCCCCATTAAGATGCAGGATTCTCAGGGTGGCTGCAGCTTACTAAGTGGGGGATGGCCGTGTTCTCAAACTTCTTCATGGAGCAAATAGCCGTCAGCGCTCCAATCTGAGGGACCCAGCCCTGCTGTGGCTTCTATTCCTTTCTGTTTTCTTCTGTTCCTCTGTCTGATATTACATATACTCTTCTCCCTTCAGACCACAGTCAAGAGAAGAGCACCCACCACTACAAATTTTAGCCACAGATTGATTTGTAGAAACACGATGAGAAGCCACACTCAGTATGGCAGGTGGTGGGGAGTGCAATTTAGCTTCCTTCCATAACCCTCTGCAGCCCATTCACTGCTTGTCACTTTTCCTCGAGTCCACATATTATCTCACTCTAGCAGATGCAATAAGGTGGAAGTACAGAGTATTTGGAATGCAGTTTATTAAACACATTTTGGAGCTAGTTGGAGGGGCACTGGCTGGCAGTGTTAACCATAGTAAGCCCCAGTGCAGCCACCTGCTTCCCTTCTCCTCTACCTTGGGGAATTAGAGCACAGCACCCGCTGTTCTCATTCTAATTCAGGTGATGAAGATGGTGATGATGGTGATTATTTCCCTTCTGGCATAGGTATCAAACTATATCTCTTTATTTATTGGGAAAACAAAATAACAATATCGAAAGGATCACAGCATCGTCACTGTGTTATATGTGGAGTGAAAAGAAGGGGATTCCTGGAGGGAGGGAAGGGGCAATTTTGAACCTCTGGGAGGTTTTTTGGGTATTGGAAAGAAACTGAGAAGCCACAATGAAAAGCAGCAATACAGCATCTATATCGCAGTGCTCTTTTCCAGGAGCTGGGAAAGGCATTATTACTCCTGGAGGAAAGAGCTCTCTTTTTTCCCCCTCCCTTTTGATTTAGACTTCTGTGAGCCAAAGTGATCTGGTGTTTTAATGGTCTGTTTTAAAGATGGAAAGGGCCCTTATGTGTCAGAACACAAGCCTGTCCCAGCAGCACGGGGCTTTGTTTGATTATGAAGCTTGTTTGGGATAGATGATATTTTTATAGCTTCTGCTTTGCTTCACCGACGGCCATATTGATGTAGCTCTCCAGGACGGGCCTAATAAATAGTTTATAAAACCGTAAGGCCATTCTCTTGGGCAATCTACCACTGTGCCTTCACAGACTGCAAAATTGCATATCCAGAGTGAGCTGGCTTCTCCCACACAGCTGGCGTAGGCTGTGGGGCAGGAGGGGTATGTGTGTATGCGTGTGTGTGTGTGTGTGTGTGTGTGTGTGTGTTTTCACTTTCAATAGAATCACATGAACTTTTCTGTGAGTGTCTGAGAAGAGTAGTGCAGATGAAATGTTGACGTGGAGTGTTTCGTGAGTGTTGCTCGAAATGGCTCAGATGTTTCGTCTGCTGAGAGAGCTGTGGAAAACCCTCCCACCGTGGTCAGAGCCTCTGTAATGAACTCACCATTTGCCAGAAAAGCAGGAGGGAGCTGGGAGATGGTGGGAAGATAGGACTTAGACTTGCTGACAGCTCAGGGCCAAGGTGGCCAGAGGTGATGGGTAGCAGAGCTCTCCTGGCTGCAGGGGGACCCATACTTCCTCTCAGGTGCCCTCTCAAGGATGATGGTGGATGCTAACTTTCCCTTGCATAGGCCAGGGATTATGTCCACAAGGGACCCTGTGCACCTGCACTCTAGTATCCCCGGTGAAGGAGAAGATCAGGCAATGGTGTTTACATGCCAGGATGGGGCATGAAGCCTTTGGGGTCTGACGCAACACAGCTCACCCCCGTCCTGGTGACCATCTGAGCTGGGATGGCAACTGCGCCAACAGCCATACGTCACATTGTCTGTCTTATCCAACGACCATACATCATCATGATGCTACCGGCGGTACTTTCAGCAAGGTTTGCTGAGCAAAACCATAAAGAGCAGCAACAAAACCTGAAAACCTGCCATCTCACCATGAGTCAGCTAATGCAGAGCCTGAACTGGAACCTGGGTCCTGTCTGTCCACACAACTTTGTACATTGAACCACAGGTGGCTGAAGTGACCATCTGTGTTATGATATGCAAGCTAAGCTGATAGTCAGTGACTGTTTATTGGACGTCGTTGTAAAACCTTAGAGAAATGATCCTGCCCAGAATTCCATGCTCCTCCAAATAGCTGAGCATTTCAGGCTGATGTCTGAAAACATAACTCTTGTTGGAATATTGGACACCGAGTAAAATGCAAATACCCCTGGAAAAGAGGAGACATAAGTTCCTATTTGTCCTTCAGACTCCATTCCTCTGGCTTCACCAACACAAGGCATAAAGTAGTCTCAACCATAGTCCAAGCCAGTCTTTCTCAGGCTCTGCCTCCACCCACTCAGTCGGAATGGATGCTCTTCTAAAAGTCCTTCCAGAGAGTTCTGGGAATGCAAGGCACGTTGCATATGTATCCACAGAACAGACTTCTTGGCTTCTTGGGTTGTCTGTTTTTTCACTGCTCTCTTCCTTCTGTTTGCCCTGCTCACATGTCCGGGCATCCCTGCACGCAGTCAGTCCTGGCATCAGCCCACTGCCCTTGAGCTCAGCCAGCATTAGTGTCTGTGTTGTATCTGTGTGACTCTGAGCATTCTCAGAGTCCCGGGGGCCCAGCCCAGGCTGTGTTAAGTCTAGTTGTGGGATGGTATTTTGTTGTCGGCTAAGTTCAAGACTTCCAAAAGCTATTCTGGTTTTACCTTTTATCACCCCCCTCAAAATTTCCAAGAGAAATAGCCTAAGGAGCAAACTCAGGCAAATCCACATTCTTTTTTTGGTGATGAGGTTTTGGTCTACATCTCAAAAGCTGTCAGTCTCCTGTGAGAAAAATTCACACCCCATCTTGCCATTTATTTGATATTTTTAAAACTCAACATTCTGATGAAAGAAACCACCTGCCAACGTCCAGAGTTGTCCAGTTGTTCTGTCCAGTATGTTCTAGTGTTGGAATAAGGCGGTTAAGTATATTAAAATCAATGAATGAACATATTGAGTTAAATAAAATATGTTAAAAAGATTTTTCCCCTTGTCATTTTTACGTTTCACAATTAAGGCTATTATATGATGAATTTAAAACTCCATTGTGGCAAAAAATTGTTTTGTTGCTTATAGTCTATTTCTATGGGATAGTTCCGAAACAAAGGGTCATATTGCTCTCACATTGCTTCTGCTTATGTCTTATGTTCTCCTTCCATCCTCATACCCCATCCTCCTTCCAGACGGTGAGTTGGAGATAAAAAGATGCATGGAATATTGGCCTTACTCTTTAGTTCTCATGGAGACAATTTTGCTTTTGGGAGTCCTTTAAGCTACTTCTGCATGGTACCTGCAGTAGACACTCACCAAATAATTATTGATCAGTTCATTCATAGAATTATTATTTATCCAGAATTATCCAGCTTCATTGCTTCATGTAGCTCTTTTAAAATTAAAGTTGTCCTTTTTTCTCATGGAGTTTTGAGTGCTTCATACTCATTTCATTTATAGATGCTTTTATCTCCTTAGTGCCTTTGAGACTAGTGAAAGGATAGATAGTCAGGCTCTAATTTTATTGATGAGGCAGTGGATCATACCCAGTATAAATGAGCAACAAGCCCAGGACCCTCATATTGCTTCCTTTAGCTTGTTGTGTATCCAATTCAGAAACTGATCAGTGAAAAATCAGAATACACTGAGGTTGTCTTGAATATCAGGTCCTATATATCTTGGTATCAGGTCCTAAAACCTTTTGCATGGTTTTTTAAGTTGACTTGGGGAAATGGATTAGAAACCAGGTGCTGGGGTGTGGGAATGGGGGTGGTATTTAGGAGGAGGCTCTTCTCCCCAACTGACTGAATCCTCTTACATTCCTGCATTTGTTTCCCTCTTGGGGAAGCCTGGCCTCCCAGCCCCTCCCAGGCTTTTCTCTGTCCTCAAGCCTAAGTTCTTCCAGAGCTCCGTGTAGCACCTTGATGTGGCAAGCATGTTTTTTGTGTGCAGTTTGTCCTGTTGCTTTGAGTTGTCAGCTATCTTTGAACTGCTCCATGCTTGTGGTGTGTGTATTCCCAGGGAGTCCTCATCTTTCGGGTGGGACTCGGTGCTACGCCACACACTTCCTTGTGCAGGAGACTTACATGATATACAGGGCCTTAGAAAGAGAGCTTGACATAATGATATGCTGGAATTTAGTAAGAGTGATCTTAGAAAAATGAAAAAGATCTCATCCCTTTTTGTAAAGAGTTAAATCATCAGCCAAGTGTAGGGAACATTTTTTAAAGTTTCTAAGTTGTTTGAAAATAATTAGGCTAAATCCAGCTATGTTGATGATTTAGGTGGAATGGCTCTCTTCCCTCCAGCTGCTCCCGTTAGTGGCTGGTGTCACCCTTTTCCCCGTTCTCACTGTCATTGTCCTTTATGAAACCCTGACGCTCTTCCAGATGAAACATTATCATCGGTTATAGCAACTAACATATCAATGTGACAAAGATCCTGTGAATATGAATCTCCCAGGTCCTTCCACCACCCACGTCTCATTCAAATTTATCACCAAACTTACCAGAGTGATATTTCTAAAATCACTGCAAGGTTGAAAGAACCATCAGCGGTTCCCAGCACCCATGTCAGGGAACACCTAGATAACTGACACGGGCAGGCTTGTCCCCTCATTGATATCTAATGTCAAACATACCCTTCCACTCTGGATCCTCTCTGGAACTCTCTCTTTACTTCAGGTCCTTGAGAAGTCTCTCATTACTCTGGGGAGAATTCATTACCCATCTCATGTTGCGGTTCACTGGTTTCCATATTTATAAACACATTGGATTTTAAATAATTGTTCTCCTACCCTCCTCATGGAGGCCAAGCTCCTCTACACCAGGAATGTGTTTGCTGCCTTCTGTTTGCCAGTGCTTGCTATGTGGCAGACATTTAACTTGTAATATCTCAACCAAATCTTTTTTTAATGTTAATAATATAATTATATAATCAATCTTAAGATTTTCAGAGTATCTTATTTTTAAATTCTCATTTTTTTCTCATTTTTTATTTTTATTCAGATCTTTTACATTATTGTGTATTCCCATAGATTACCCACCACCGATTCAACCGTGAACTGTGACCATAGTCCCTTATGCTCTTTTCTCCCCCATTCTGAGCCCTTTCCCTCCCCACCTCCTTGCTGAATGTCTCTTTCTTATTTGATTCTCCTATATTCCTGTTATAAGTGAAACCATTAGATATTTTTCTCTTTCTTTGTGGCTTATTTCACTGAGCATGATCCCTTCTAGCTACATCCGTGTTGCTGCGAATTGCATGTGTTTATCTTTTTTGAATGCTGACTAGTATTCCATAGTGTATGTGTACCACATCTTCTTAATCCAATCATCTATTTTTGGGCATCTGGGTTGTTTCCATATCTTAGCTATTGTGAATAATGCTGCGATAAACATACGGGTGCATGTATCTTTTTGGATTAATGTTTTTGTGTCCTTCGGGTAGATTCCCAGAAGTGGTATTAGTGGGTCATATGGAAACGCCATTTTTAGCAATTTGAGGAAACGCCGTACAGCTTTTCATAGTGGTTGGACCAATTTGCATAGTGGTTGGACCAGCAGTGTAGTAGGGTTCCTTTTTCTCCACAACCTCGCCAACATTTGTTGTTCCCTATTTTTTTTAATACGTGCCATTCTTGCTGGTGTAAGGTGGTATCTCATGACAGTTTTTATTTGCATTTCCCTGCTTATGAGGGATGTTGAACTTTTTTTCATGTGCCTATTGGCTATTTGCTCTTTTTCTTTGGAGAAGTGTCTTTTAAGTTGATCTGCCCATTTTTGACTGGATTTTTTGCTTTGTTTTTGTTGAGTCTTGTGATTTCTTTGTAGATTTTTGTGATCAGTCCCTTGTCTATTGTATGGAGTGCAAAAATTTTTTCCCAGTCAGTAGGCTATTTCTTTGTTTTGGTTAATGTCTCTTTTGCTGTACAGAAGCTTTTTAGTTTGATGTAATTCCAGCTGTTTATCTTTTCCTTCACTATCTTTGCTTTGGGGCATGTGTCCTTAAAAATGTTACTAAGATGTACGTCATGTGTTGTTTTGCCTATGTTTTCTTCTATATATTTTATGGTTTCAGGTCTTAGGTCCAAGTTTCTAATCCATTTTGAATCGGTTTTTGTGCATGGTGTGAGATAGTAGTGTAGCTTCAGTTTTCTTCACATAGTCGCCCAGTTTTCCCAGCACCATTTGTTGAACAAATTGTCCTTGTTCCATTGCATATTCTTTGCACCTTTATCAAAGATTAATTGTCCATATATACGTGGGTTGATTTCTGGGTTCTCTATTCGATTCCATTGATCTGTGTGTCTATTTTTGTTCCAGTACCATGCAGCTTTAATTATTGTGGCTTTGTAGTATAGTTTGAAGTCTGGGAGGGTGATACATCCATTCTCTTTTTTGTTCAGGAGAGCTTTGGCTATCGAGGTTCTTTGTGATTCCATATGAACTTCATCAGTATTCGTTCGATCTCTTTGAAGAATGTCATTGAGATTTTTATTGGAATAGCACTGAATCTGTAAATTGCTTTAGGTAGTATGGCAATTTTGATAATGTTAATTCTTCCTATCCATGAGCAGGAGATGTCTTTCCATTTCTTTGTGTCTTCTATTTCTTTTAATAATGTGTTATAATTTTCTCTGTATAGAGCCTTTATTTCTTTTTTTTTATTTCTTTTGTTCTTTTTGTTATTTCTTTTGTTGTTATTCCCAGGTATTTGATTTTTTTTTTTTGGTTTCAATTGTAAAAGGGGTGATTTTCCCGATTTCCTCTTCTTCAGATTGATTTTTTTGCATAAAGGAAGGCTACTGATTTTTGTGTGTTGATTTTGTACCCTGCTACTTTACTAAATTGATTGATTATTTTGATTAGTTTTTCTGTGGCGTTTTTAGGGTTCTGTATGTATATTATCATGTCATCTGCAAATAGTGATAACTTTACTTCTTCTTTCCCTGTTTGGATTCCTTGTATGCCTTTCTCTTGTCTTATTGCTCTGGCTAGGACTTCCCATATTATATTGAAAAGCAGTGGTGACAATGGACATCCTTGTCTTGTTCCAGATTTCAGGGGAAAGGCTTTCAGCTTTTCACCATTGAGAATAATATTGGCTGTGAGTTTGTCATATATGGTTTTATCATGTTGAGGTATGTTCCTTCTGTCCCTAGATTTTCGAGGACTTTCATCATAAATGGGTGTTGGACTTTGTTGGATGCTTTCTCAGCATCTATTGATATGATCGTATAGTTTTTATTTTTCTTTTTGTTGATGTGTTGGATTACATTAATTGATTTTCTGATATTGAACCATCCTTGTGCCCCTGGAATAAATCCCACTTGGTCGTGATGAATTATCTTTTTGATGCATTGTTGAATTCTTATTAGATAAAATTTTATTGAGGATTTTTGCATCAGTGTTCATTAGAGATATTGGCCTGTAGTTGTCTTTTGTGTGTTGTCTTTGTTCGGTTTTGATATCAATGTGATGTTCGCTTCATAGAATGTCTTTGGTAGTATTCCTTCCTTTTCAATTTTTTGAAAGAGTTTGTGTAAGATAGGCAATCGTTCATTTCTGAATATTTGATAGAATTCATTTGTGAATCTGGTCCTGGGCTTTTGATTTTTGGGAGTGTTTTAATTACTGTTTCTATTTTACTGCTTGTGATTGGCCTGTTTAGGTACTCTATGTCTTCTTTATCTAGTTTTGGATGATTATATCATTCTAGGAATTTTTCCTTCTCTTCCAGATTGTTGAATTTGTTTCCATATAGATTTTCATAGTAATCGCTGACTATTCTTTTGATTTCTCCTGAGTCTGTTGTAATTTCTCCTTTTTCATTTATGATCCTATTTATTTGTGTTTCTCCTGGGTTGTTTTTTTTTTTTTTTGTGTGTGTGTGTGTGTGTGATTCTGGCTAAAGATTTATCTATTTTGTTTATTTTTTCAAAGAACTAACTTTTGATTTCATTGATCTTTTGTATTTTTTGTTTGTTTCTATCTCATAAATTTCTGCTTTGATTTTTATTATTCCTTCTATTGGTCTTTGGGTTTGTTTTTTTTTTTGTTGTTGTTGTTCTTTTTCTAATTCTTTAAAATGAGAGATTAAGTTATTTAAGTAGTTTTTTGTTTCTTGATGTGGGCCTGTATTGCTATATATTTTCCTCCTGTTACTGCTTTTGCTGTGTCCCATACATTCTGGAAAGTGGTGTCCCCATTGTCATTCAATTCAAAGTATTTTTTAATTTCTTCTTTGATCTCCTCATTAACCCAGTGGTTTTCCAGTAGTGTGGATTTCAATCTCCATGCAGAGGGTAGGTTCCTTGTTTTCTTTTCATGATTTATGTCTAGTTTAATGCCTTTACGATCAGAGAAGATAGCTGGGATGATTTTGATCTTGATGAATCTGTTGATGTTTGTCTTATGGCCCAATATGTGATTGATTCTGGAGAATGATCCCTGTACACTTGAGAAAAATGTGTACTTGGATTTTTTTGGATGTAGTGTTCCGTAGATGTCTATTAAGTCTATGAGGTCTAGGTCTTTGTTTAGGACAGTAATGTCCTTGTTTATTTTTTGTTTCTTTGATCTTTCCATTGGTGACAGTGCAGTGTTGAAGTCTCTTACTATATATGTATTCTCTCTAATGTCTGTTTTCAGATTATGATTGTCAGTTGTCAGATAATAATTGTCTGTTGTCAGATAATAATTGATAATAATTGTCTTATATATTTTGGTGCTCCTTCATTTGGTGCATATAAGTTTATTAGTGTTATATTTTCCTGATGCATTGTCCCCTAAACATTATGTAGTGTCCATCTGTGTCTCTTTTTACCTTTTTTAGTTTGAAGTCTATTTCATCTGATATAAGTGTTGCTGTTCCTGCCTTATTTTTTTGGTCCATTTGCTTGTAGGATTGTTTTCCAACCTTTTATTTTCAGTCTTTGCTTTTCTTTTGTAGTTAAATGTGTTTCCTGGAAGCAGCAGAAAGTTGGATTTTATTTTTTAATCCAGCCGAGTACTCTGTGTCTTTTTATTGATGAGTTTAGATCATTTACATTTAGGGTTAATATTGACACGTTGGACTATGTTTTTGCCATTTTGTTTATCTTTTCTGCGATTGTATTCTTTGCTTTATTCTGATCTTCTTAGTCATTCCTCTGCTGGTTTAGGCTTTAGGACTTCTTGGAGTATTTTTTGGAATGGGGTATTAGTAGTAATGAATTTCTGGAGATTCTGTTTGTCTGAGAAGGTCCTCAT
Source organism: Scalopus aquaticus (assembly GCA_004024925.1). Lineage (NCBI taxonomy): Eukaryota > Metazoa > Chordata > Mammalia > Eulipotyphla > Talpidae > Scalopus > Scalopus aquaticus. The sequence continues at coordinate 48,316 of PVIJ01008604.1, forward strand.
TTTTTCTTCATAGAGGAAGGAGAGCTTTACAAGATAAAGTATTCTTGGTTGGCATTTGTTGATTTGGAGTTTTTTGATTATGTCAGTCCATTCTCTTCTTGCCTGTAGTGTTTCTTCAGAGAAGACTGATGTCAGCCTGATTGGTTTTCCTTTGTAGGTTAGCTGTTTCTTCCCTCTTGTTAGCTTCATTATTTTTTCTTTGTCTTGCACTCTCGAGAGCTTAACTATTGTATGTCTTACTGTGGGTTTCCTTTCATTATGATAGTTTGGTATTCTTCTAGCTTCTTGTATATCTGTTTTCATGTTTTTCCTTGTGTTTGGAAAGTCCTCCTTGATTATCTGCTTGAACAGTTCCTCTGTTCCTTGGTCCTTCTCCTCACCTTCAGGGATTCCTATGACTCATATTTCCTTTTCTCATAGTGTCAGAGAGTTCTCAAAGTCTTTCCTCATTCCTTTTCCCTCATGCTCCTTTTTCTTTCTCTTTATTGATTCTTTTTATGTCTTTATCTTCGAGAGTACTGATTTGATCTTCCATTTCATTGATTCTGCTTTTTTTTACTTTTCTTTGAGTTCTTTAGCTCTTCCAGCAATCCTTTAATGTTGTGCATTTCCTTCATTTCTTTTTTTAGGGACTCAATTTCCTTCTTCAATTCCCTAATTATATTTCTCATCTCCCTCTTTTCCATTTCGTCTTCTTCATGTTTTTTAATCATGACACTTTTAAATTCCCTGTCTGGTAGGCATTGTATTTCTTCCATGTCATCATTGTTGGGTTCTGGTAGCTGATTTTCTTTTTGTGGTATGATCTTCTCTTGAGGGTTTATTTGGTTAATTGTATTTTTCCTTCTCCATGTTGTTTGTTTTCTGATTTGTTCTAGGCTTCGGGCCACTGTGTCATTGGTATTGAAAGGCATCTCTTTGGTGTGCTCCTACTGGGATGTCAGGAACTGGTGGCCAGTTCTAGCCTGGAACTGTTATGCTGGACTTATACTGTGGAAAATTCTCTTCCTCATCTCACCTCCCAGAGGGGAGGGCAGGGGCTTCAGAAGATGGCCCGGGGGGGCTGGGGTGAATTTCCCATTTCTGGGGTTTCTCTCACTGGCAGGGGTCCCCTGTATCTGTTCCTTTCCTCAGTGGCTTGTGGGGACGACTTTGGCCAGGAATGCACTTTCCCCCTCACCTTATGGCACAGAGACTTCCCTCTCTCATGTCTCAGTTCCCAGAGGGGAGGGTGGGGGCTTCTCAACTAAATCTTTCGCCTATTTTACTGGGTTGTGCTATGATCCTTCTGTTAGATATGCTGGAACTGGAGCTCTGAGGTGTTTCTGATTGCCCAAGATCATGACGAAACTAAGGTTTAGAGCCAGATGTGTTCTGTTCTGCAGCCAGTGGTCTTTCCCTTCAATGTGTGATCTTTCCTAATTTAAACTTACAGCTTCTGGGCTTCCCACAGCTCCTAGTTCAGAGCTGGTAACAGATAAAATGATAGTTGAATGAAGCCAGGTCCCACGATTTTGTGGTGCTTGAGCAAAAGGAGGTCGAATTCCCTTCTTCCTTGTCTTAGCTTTACTCTGCCATTGCTCTTTCCCCCTCTTCACCTGTCTCCATCTGGGTGATAACACTGACTATTTTTCTAGCTGGATTGTTTGTTGTTTTGTTTGTGTCGTAAACAGCCCTCAGTGACATCTCCCAAATACCCTTTTGCTTTCTGACATTTTCGGTTTCTGTTGCTGGGACCCGCTGTGATCCTTGTGACACAGAACTGTGTGGGCCTTGAGACGGCAAATGGCCTCTGACAAGACACGCATCACGGAGCCTGTCAGGACGCAGGGGCAATAATGAGTTTGCCATTTGAAAGACCTGGATCACAGGTTTTGTTCAGGTTGCTCCTCCTCCCCCCCAACCCCCGCCATTTGATGTAGATTGGCACAGACCAGGTTTTGCTCAGTGTAAGAACATGAAGACATGAAATATTTTCAGACCAGCAAAAGGCCACACAGCTCAATATATTGACCTCTCCTGTTAATATTTCTAGTGATTCTGTTTTGGTAAGAGAGCTTTGCTGATGACTGATGGCAGGAGATGAAGGCAGGAGCAGGCTCATTTGGATGGATGTTTGACCCTGAGGGTAGAAAGGGTCAAACCCACCCCTCATAGTCAGTTGAGAGGAGGCAGCTCTGGGAAACTGGCAAGTTTACCAAAGCTTGCGAATACCCAGAGCTGAATTCAGATCAGAAAATGGACTTCAGGGCCTCCCTGGTAGCACAACAGATTAAGTGCAGCACTATGAAGCTATCCAGAGCCACTGCAGCATGAGTTCAATCCCCAGCCAGGGAGCTTCCCACATGGCACAGCAGACCTCTTCTGTCTCGCCTGCTGCTCCCCTCAGCAGTGTATTTCAGTGGATCTGCCTGTTCTGCTCCCCACTCTGTCTCTGGTGAATCCTCTTACCACCCTGCACCTCTGTTCTACACCCCTGCTTGTATGCATGAATAAATAAATCTTTCAAAAAAAATGAAAAAGAAAATGGACTTCATCAGGCACAGGCCAGCATCCACAGTGCTGTCCCAGACTGCTGATCCCAGCAAAGTGAACCTCATGTATATCAGGCTTAGTCTCCAAACTTTGATTGTAAAATGTAATAGGTAGAGTTGCCTTGAGGTCTGGGTCCAGCACTCCCCTTGACCTACATTAAAGGGCAGGTCACTGGTCTAGGAACGGTTGGGCTTTTGACTGTGAAGGTCGAAGGAGAGGCATTGTGACTTCTCTCCACAGAGCTCCCCTACTCCATGCTTTCTGCAAGGTGTCTCTAGAGCTGGAAGTGACCCCCAGTAAGAGACAGAGCCTGTAGGATCAGTCAGCCTACAGTGTCCATTTTCTTGTCCAGGCAGTTGCTGTAGTCCCTTGTTAGCCATCATACTAAGATAATCTTCCTTAATTGATCAGAACAATTCCCGGGATATTTGGGATAATGTGGAGTTTCTGTGGGATGACATCTGATCTCTGCTCCCCCTTGCTGTTGGTAAGAACTCCTACTTTCTCATCAGTTACCATGGTGATGGCCAGTTGACCCCAAGGCCCAAAGTCCCTATTCTCTTGAAATTGTTATAAACACTCTTCTGTCAAAGGGAGGTGCCATTTTCCCTGCAGCCACTTGCATGCAGCCCCCTTGGATTACAAGTGCCAGTGTGCCGTGAAGCAGGCTTCTTAACGGGGCTGGGAGCCTGGGGGGTTGAGGGTTGCTACTGGGAGCTAGGGATAGAGTTATCAGCCCGCTTGGCATATAACTGAACACACACAGGGAATTCTTGCTTCTCAGACTTTGTTTTACACTGAGGGACTTGGGGTGAGAGACACATGGAAAGGTTGTCCTTGACAACCATTATCTTAATTTGAACTTTGATTTTGTTTCTTTTGTCTCAGACCTGCCTTACCCCTTCTTGGCTGTTGCTTGCCCAAAAGTGCCTCAGACCTGTGGTAGACTTTTCTGTGCGCTGCTTTAGGGCAACCGTGTTTGGCTGAGCATTTGCCTACAAGGGGATGGGTCATTTTTATAGTTTTGATAGCGATCTTTCACACTAGAAGTCTGCTTGCTTAGCCTTTAGAACATGCAATTCTTAGTAATGTGGGGTCCCTGGGTACCCGTTGGTAACATGGTAACAAAATAATTACGTTCTGAGCACCACATCCCTCGCAGATATAGTGGATGGCTAAAGATCTGAAAGTCCCCGTGACTTTCATGTAAATAGGGTAACAACTGATGCCAACAAACCAGTCTCCCATGTGCCTGTCACCCTTACTGCACCCCTCTGTGCTTTGAAAACCTGTAGGGTCACCTACAATGGGTGCATAAGAGTAAACGGTCACTCAAACCTGGACCCCCAAACAACTGTTAATCAACAGAGCAACAGTTAAGTGTTATTCCAGAGATATGCACAAATATTTGAGGATCTAATTTGTCTTGAATGAAGTGGGAGGGGGTGCAGAGTACACTTTCCAGTTAAGTGCTCCTCCAAAGCCATCTGGTAATTGATATTTTAGCTAAGGTGACAGAAGATCCCTCAGTTCATTCAACCCACTTTCTACCTTCCCACCAGTGAGGAATATTCAGATCAGATGATGTTTATATTCTTAAATCACTGCCATGGATACTTCTAAGATTATATAAAATTCTGTATATGTTCTTTCTAAGGAAAATGAAATTTATTTGCAAGGCTTAAGTAAATGGAAAGATAGAGTGAAACCTACAAAGTGGTTTCATATGTACATGTAGGAGGTATCGCTCTTGTGTTGATGAATCTAAACTCCTTGGGAACTGTGACCATATCTGCCTTTTCCTTGCACTGCCGATGCCTATACACAATTCAACTGTTAAAATTCAATAGATATTTCTGCCCTATCAGAACTTGCTTCTCATTCCAGTCTCTCCCTGTAAGGCCTGCTTTTTTATTTTTGTCTGAATTGAGGAGTGGGGAGAGTGGCTGGAGGAACTACATGCAGGTGAAAGCCACAAAATTACTTCCTCCAAAGTAGCAATTAACTCCTTGTATGCCATTATGTACACAAATACCTTCAGTTTCTCTGTTAAGTTTTAAGAGAAAATTAAATAAAAACAATTTGATTTTTAAAAAATTCTTTAGGAGAAAGGTTGGTTTTCATTTCTTTGCTTGAGAAAGGGGAATAATTGAAAAGGGAAAAAATTCATTTCTCTGCCTGTTATGGGAAGACATTTTTCAATAATGATTGTGATTTTTTGAAGTGGTGAATGGCCAGACTGGCATAGGCGCCAGCAGAAAGAGTTGAAGCTAGACCTGGAAATGGGGTTGTGGAGAGGAACGGCCGTTTGAAAAGTGCTCCAAGGTCACGGGCAGCTTTGGGCAGCTGTGGCTGGAGGGAGAATTGGCAGTGAGTTTTCTAGGATCAGAGCCTGGCTCTCCTTCGGCTCCTTAGCCAGACAACTGCTTATCAGGAGCTCTCAGACTGGAAGACAGGAAATTAATGCTGGATTGTAGGCCATAGGAGCTAAGCTGGCCATGGTTGCTTGGGAGAGTTGGTAGGTGCTGGGCCTGCTGTACCTGCTCCCTCTCACACAGTAGCCCCAGGCATTTTGTAGCAGGAATTCAGACCTGAAAGTGAAATGATCTGTTCTGAGTGGGTCAGAGCATGGAGGATTATTTAGCCTTAACATGATGTCCACTTTAGACATGGAGAGATTTCTGACATGTAACATTCTCTATGTGAATGGACTTAAAGAAGGAGGCTGTGGTCCACTTATTTATCATCAAATGACTGGAGGCCCAGGTTTGGAATTGCTGAGCTTCTCGCTTCGCTTCCTTCTATCAACCCTGGGCAACCAGGGGCAACGTCTGGCAAACAGGACCCTGATTCTGTGAAATCACCCACGTTTCAGCACTGGCATTATTATTTGGTGGGTGAGTGCCTGGGCTTTGGGGTTGAACAGACTTGGGCTTTAATTCCCACCTGCTATTGACAAGGCAAGGGAAAGAGGGTGAGTTATTTCAAGACTGTAAGCCTCAGTTTTCTCATCTGTTAAATGAAGATAATATAGACATTAGGGAATTTCTATGGTTCTTGAGTTTGGGATCTTAGAGTTAATCATACTTCTTTATTCCTCACCACTGAATTTGACATCAATAGAAATAGACAAGCGATTAGGTTTATTGTGCTTAGTGCTGAATTTTAGAACATAGCTTGGATCTACAGCAAGAAATTGGGGTTCCTAATGTCCTTAGAAAGAAAGACATATTTAGAACCAGTCTCTTGTTTCATTCCTCCCTTTATTTGTACACACACACGCTCACAGAAACACACACACACAGAAACACACACACCATGAGTATTTCCCTCAGAAAGCAAACATTCCTCCTTTGAATATTAAAATAAGAACTCTTTCCAGTTCAATTTGGCAATGAGATAAGTGAATCAAATAGCTACTGACCCCCCATATTTATAGTTTAATTATTTTATTCATACTACTTTTCATCCTTGTGTATCTCCAGAGGAATGGATTAAAAAAACACTTATTTTTTTCAAAGGGAAAGCAAAACAAATCAGTAACAGGAACATTGCACATTCCCTTCATTTCCTGATATTTTTGTGTTAGTTTTCATAGGAACATGAGGGCCAAAATTGATGTCCAGGGTGTCAGTCTCTAATCATGGCATTTGGGTGCTTTCTATGCCAAAAAATCCAAGTCTGATATTCAAGCAGGCTTAAGAGAGCTAGTCATTGGTGCAGGCTGGATATGAATATGAATGTGAATATGAAAGCTAAGCTATTCTGGACTTACTCAGAGAGTTCCAAGGCCCCTGGAATCACATTTGTAGACCCACAGAATTTTCAATGGCTGTTGTGGCATTCCAGAAATAGCTGTACACCTAGAGTAAGGATATGTGCTCAGATCTTACCTCTGTCATTGCCTAGTTAAATGAACTCATACAATTAAACAGTCACTCCATTTCTTTTTATCACATTTCCCTATAAAATGGGGATAGTAATAACTATCTTATGGTGCTCTTGACGGGATCAAATAAAGTAATCATACTGAAATCTTGACAATAGTAGGTACTTGGAGGCACATATGCGGAATCTGGAAGGAATATATACAGCGAGGAATTGCTCAGTTTGCTCCCTGTGCCACCCTTCCCTCCACATACATACAACTCACCCCACAGACACCATCTAGCTATACCTTGAAGGATAAGAATTCGAGGGCAATAGAATACAAGCCCTTTTCCAAACACAAGCCCTTTTCCAAACTCTTATGACTAGAAAGCAACATTTTATCTTGCAGTCTCTTTAGTGTGTGATATTATAATTTCATCTAGAAGTGACCCAAGTGCCTCAATTAGTACAAAAAATAACTACACAAAGAACTCATTCTTTTTATATCAGAAAAAAAGTGATTTAAATTTTATTTGCTATAAAATGTATTACTGTCAACTCCTGTTGATCAGTCAGCACATTTTATTGCTTCCAGGAAAATCAAACTATTAAGAAAACAAGGACTTTTGAGCAAATTGGTTTTTCATAGGAAAAAGGCAGAAATTGATACCCAGGGGAGCCAATTGATTGCTCTGTGAAGGTCGGGTTAGAGAGTTGGTAATGGACTAAAAAAGAGATGACTGGACTTGACAAGTATTTGAAGGTGAGAAGCCAGTCAAAGATGGACAGAGATAGAGGAGTGAGGATAAATAAGTCCTGAGTATTGTGTGACTTGGGTTAGGAAGGGAGAGGAAGGCTCTACAGTATGTTACAATGAACAAAATTAAGAATGTCAGGAAATAGAATTTGTGACTAAATTAAAGGGATAGATGTATTTAAAATACCTGTCGAACATGATAGATAGATGATAGATATACAGATGATAGATAATAGATAGATAGATAGATATAAATGGTTGTAAACATGTCTGCAACTTGAAAGGGATTTGTAAGTCTTGTGCACAAAGAAAAACAGGTGAAACTGAAAAAGTTGAGTCCATAAAAAGGATACAAAAACACTAATCCGAAAGGATACATGCACCCGTATGTTCATTGCGGCACTGTTCACAATAGCAAAGGTATGGAAGCAACCCAGATGTCCAAAAATAGATGATTGGATCAAGAAGATGTGGTACATATACACAGTGGAATACTATTCATCATGGAAAGAAGATAAACACATGCAATTTGCAGTGACATGGATGGAATTAGGGGGGCTCATACTCAGTGAAATAAGCCAGAAAGAAAGAGAAAAATATCGAATGGTTTCACTTATAACAGGACTATAAGGAAACCAAATAGGAGAGAGACAATCAGCGGGGGTGGGGGTGGGTGGGGGGAAGGCGGAGGGAGGGAAGGAAAAGGGCACACAATGGGATAGAAAAGAACACAAGGGACCATGGAGATGGATCACTGGTGAATTGGTGGTGGACTACCCGAGGGGAATACAAAATTTAAAAGACATAAATAACAATAAAAATACATATTAAAAAAAAGATCTTGGGTGAAAGTTAAGTTACTGGGGAGGGAAGAAGTAAAAAAGTGAGAGACTTGTTAGCGAAGTGAAAATAAATGAGTTTAGTAGGTGTTCTGATGGCCTGAGTATCCTGGGAGAAGAGCATTTTAAGAATGGAATGATTGGGCCTCTCTGGTGGCGCAGTGGGTTAAGCACAGAGCTGTGGAGCTGGAGGCAGCTGCTGTGAGAGTTCGATGCCCTGCCACAGGCTCAGCAGACCTCTCCTGTCTCGCCGGCTGCTCCCCTAAGCAGTGCATTTCCATTGATCTGCCTGTTCTGCTCCCCATTCTGTCTCTGGTGAACCCTCTTGCCACCCCATGCCTCTGGCCTACACCCCATTGTATGCATAAATAAATGAATCTTTTTTAAAAAGTTTTAAAAAAGAATGGAATGATCAACGCAGACACTGACACTGTAGAGTTTGAGAAAAATAGGAAATAAACCATTATCTCTAGATATGATACTTAGGAGGCCATTTTGGATTTAGAATATGCCCACATGTCAATGTGTAGGGAATGTGGATGGATGGGCATGGGGTCAAGGCATTGATACTCTTTTAAGACTGAGGTAAAAAATGAAGAAAAGAGAAAGTCTTTGCTGTTTTTTATTTCTTCTTTCCAATAAAAAAATCTAGACTCAGCATGTTTGTAGATGGAAGTGAAAAAGTGTGCAAGAGACTGAAGACTCACAAGTGGGAAAGCAAGAATCTGAAGGACCTGGAAGGATGGGCCAAAAGCAGGGAAGGATAGAGAAGGAGCAAAGGAGGTCAGGTAGGAAAGAGCAGGGCATGGGTGAGGTTTGTATAGGGAAGGCAGAGGAAGTTCATGGGGACAATAAAGGAAACTCCTGTAGTGAGGTTTCTGCTGATAGAAGAGCACAGTGAACAACCCCATCGTAGCTCTCATTTTAGTTCGCTCTTCTTTCATTCATTTTATTTGCAGAGCAAATATACTTCCCTTACACCTGCCAAGGTCAGAACGTTTTTTTCTATGTTGCACTTTCAGATGTGTTAGGAGCTATGTATATTTTATTAATAAATATACTCCCAATCTCACTGTTCTTTCTGGGTGAGTTTTCTAATACAATAATCATCATTCATAAAAATTGGCTGTAACAGAGAGATATATTCTTGGTTCTCTTTTCTACTTTTTCATGCCTGGTATTTTTTTCAGAAACATTCTGATTTTCAGGGAATGTTTCCTTATACTGAATCTTGGGATAAGCTTATCATTGAGACTTTGGCCAGTCTTCATTCTCAAACCCCAACTTCTCCTTTTTATTTTCTATTTGGTCATCCTTTAGTGCAGACCTAGGCAAACTAAACAGGAATGCAAGATGTGCCTGGGGGAGTAAAAGGGTAATAATTTGGCTAGTTTAATGATATATTAAAGAAGGAAATGATAATAGAATCAACAATTTACATGATTCCCTGCTTCCTTTCATCAACAAATATTTATTAAACACCCATATGTGCTGGGCACTTTGCTTGGTGCCAGAAATACTTGGCAAATAAACAGATCTTCAGCTCCCAACACTCTTACTATCCAGCAGAGAGAGGGAATATTTTCAGCAGTGGTATATTAATCTCACATTGTCATTCTTCTGGCCGGGTTGGAGCTCATATCCGTGTTTGTGGAGGCAAAGCAAGATGGATTGTGATAACATTCCCAAGGTCAGTGGTTTCTAAATGCTGATCCATAAACTGATGCTGGTCCATGAGGAAGCTCTGGGTCTGTGGAAAGTGAGAAAAATAGTGAGACCTAAGTCAGGGGCAGTCACCAGGCTCCTGTCATGTCAACCACAGACCTTCAAGCCAACTTGTATTTTCCATGTTTATGGAACAAAATGTCACCTTTATTTTTAAGAATTAGTTATGAGGGAGGGTAGACGTATTACATGGCAAAACATAAGATTTGTCACCTTGATTTCTGTCTTGTTTTCTTTTAAATTTTGCTGGTCTATAAGGCCCATAAATCTGAGAAGTTCTGTTGAGAAAGCTGCCAGTTATGAAAGAAATACCTCTATTGGCAAAATCAAAATTGACTGTTGACAATTGAACCAGTTTACCTGATGTTTATCCAGCCTCCTACACCCTTTGCCTAGATAGGCTGTGGACCCTGCCGAGTAAACTCAATGTGAAGCTGAAGAGTATTTGATTCAATTTAATTGTTAACTGTGGCCTGGCCCAGAAATGTTCTGGAGGCTTCTAAAATCATTGCTGCCTCTCTGACCCTAACCACAGGGGACTTAACTTTGGAAGACAAACCTGTTCAGTGACCCAAGGCAAATTAATACAAATCACACCCAGGTTCCTGAGAGAGAGAGAGACGGGCTCTAGCTTTTCAACAGAACCAAGTTACCCTTTTAGCTCTTTGACTCTTTTCGTAGTATCTGAAGTGAAAATTCCAATGAAAACTGAAATTTGGGATTAAACTTGACTAATGACTTGTTTTTGAGAGCTTGATGACTCATTGTGGAGTGACAATGCGGGGAACACTGTGAATGGGGCTGTAAACTTCTAGAAACTGGGCTGATCATCATGACATTCCTTCCCCAAACCCAGCATTTCAGCCTGGATTCATTCCAAGGCTGCCTCAACCAAGTGCCACAGACTGGGTAGTTTAAAGCATTCTATCTCCTTACAGTTCTGGAGGCTAGCAGTCCAAGGTCAAGGTATTCTAGAGCCTTGATGCCTCAAACCTGTAGGGGAGATTCTCTCCCAGCCTTTTCCTACCTTCTGGTGTTTTACTCAGCATCCTGGCCTTCCTTAGCTTCAGGTGCAACACTTCAGTCTCTAGTGCCATTGACACCTGAACTTCTTCCCTTATGTGACCCTGACCCTGTGTCTCTTTTCCATTCCTTATAAGTACCCGGACTGGCATAGTGGCTTAAGGACCCAGAATGACCTCATCTTAACTGATTGTAGCTGCTACAACCTGACAGCCAATAAGGTCACATTCTGAGGTACTGGAGATTAAGACTTCAACATATCTTTTTAGGGAACACATTCAACCCATAGCCCTTTGATTATGAGATACTGGATAGTGAACTGAAAAGTGTGTGCTTCCCTTAGCAGTGAATGCAGATATGTATGTGAACATATTTTTATGTATTTGCATATCACATGTGCATAATAGTTAACATTATATTTAAAAATTTGAAAGTCCTAACACATGGATTTTGAAGTAGTAATGACTGAGCTTGCAGTTATCCAGAGTTTTACAATTCTCACACCCATGAGATTTCTTCTTATTGAAAGATTCCATTTATACTGAGGAAACCAGCTTGCCATGGGACCATTTCCTCCTAAAACAATCAAATACTCCTAAGGCTGAGAGGGTCTCAGATAGGTAAGTGGTTCTTTTTTAGGAAACAGGGCTCATTCTTCCTGCAGAAGGAAGGAGGCATCTCTTTTAGGCTTCTGGCTTAGCAGCTCCCTTGAGGGGCTATTTAAAGCCCATGAAGAATTTTTACTGATTAATTAAAAAAAATGTTTCTGCAAAAGAATCTTCTGTCTCCTGAACTCCAGTTCTGCAAGAGAAAGAAAGAATAAGGTCCTCATATTATTACAATCTTGACCTTTCATGGAGAAGCTTAATGAGACGGAGGGAGAGTATTGAGGGGTATGGGGGGCAGGTCTCAGCATCTTTGAATGTTACAGACCTGGAGAGTAGGGTTTGGTGTGTGTTTAGGGGCGCTGATCCTTGTCACCTCAGTCTCATGCATTTGCTCTTAGGCATCACAGTTGCTCACATGTCGTTCTTCATGTCCCTCCAGTACTCAGAAGTTTGCTCTTAGGGCTCAGTCTTCCCTTTTAACCCCTCCCCATCTTCTTGTCTACTTAGGTGTCTGAGAGCAGGTGTTGGTTTGTGTCTCTTCTTTGACTTCAGCTAGACTAGAATAAACAGAATGTTCATGCATATCTACAAATGTTTAATTTCCTTGCAAGGCGACACCCATTTCCAATGATCTGATGCTGTCTCTTGCTCTGCCCGGCTCTTGTGAAATCCCGGCAGTCTTCTGAGATTAAATGCAGAGCTCTTGAATAATCTAAACCCAGCAAGAAGTCACTCTCTCAGCAGTAGGCAGAGTGTTCTAGACTCTCATCTTATTAAGAGTAAAGGGAAATTTTGATTTAAAGGAAGGCCCTTAATTTTCCAACAAGCAAAGGAAGCGATAACATTTCTTCTGCCCCCCTACTGACTCGCCACTTTATATAAACTTGGCTTCTCCACGTCCGTCCTGCTTATTCCTTTGTGCTTGGATTTTTGTCAGAGCCTTTCACAAAGAGATGTTCTTTAACAAGAAATACAGCGAAGCCGGGGAAGGGAACAAACTGGTGTGTATTTGTGAGTTTGGTAAAATAAGAAAGATGCGTGCCCAGCATGTGATGGTGCATGTTCAGACTAGCTAACCTGCCACCCTACCAGTCCCCTGCCCTCACCCCCCTTTTTTTCTCAATTCCCACTCTGCACCAGAGCTTTGCCTAGCTGGGCAAAGGGGAATGCCCATGCCTTTCATGTGGCCACAGTGGGAAGGCAGGGTCAGAAGCACAAGTACAATTCCATGACAAGGAATATTGTTGAAAAGTAGAGCTTTATGGCCTCCCTGGTGGTGCATGGGATTAAGTCTCAGCACTATGAAGCTATCTGCAGCCACTGCAGCATGAGTTCAATCCCCGGCCAGGGAGCTTCCCACATGGCACAGCAGACCTCTCCTGACTTGCCAGCTGCTCCCCTTAGCAGTGTACTTCAGTCAGTTTGCCTATTCTCCTCCCCACTCTGTCTCTGGTGAATCCTCTCACCTTCTCCCACACTTCTGGCCTATGCCCCAGTTTGTATGCATAAATAAATAAATCTTTAAAAAAAAGTAGAACTTTAAAAATATAAAATAAAACAAATAATAACATAAATGATAGGGAAAATCTACATCCTAATGCATGCCCCTACATATAATGCTTTGTGGCTCTGGTTGCAACATATTTTATTTAGTTAATAATTTTATAAAGCACTGTGTGATATTAAATAGCTATAATTTGTGTGATATTTTGAGCTGTTAGATTTTTTTCTTGTTGATCTACCAGCAAATTGCATTTATCTTTCACTCTTCTTTTTTTTTTTCAGTTCAAATATTCTACAACTGTTTAAATATAGACCACTTTAACTTGCCATTTATCACTAATTCTAAATCCCAACAAGCAGTTTGGGAGTTAAGAGACAGGCACTTCTTTTTTTTTTTTTAAGATTTATTTTTTATTTATATATACAAGCTGGGGTACAGGCCAGAGGCGTGGGGTGGCGAGAGGGCTCACCAGAGACAGAGCGGGTAGCAGAACAGGCAGATCAGAAATACCCTGCTGAGGGGAGCAGCAGGCAAGGCAGGAGAGGTCTGCCACGCCATGTGGGATTCTCCCTGGCCGGGTGTCGAACTCGCGTCGCCGCTGCCGACAGTCCAACAGCGCAGCGCTTAACTGCTGTGCCACCGGGGAGGCCCGAGACAGGCACTTCTAATCAGTGGAGAATCTATAGGATAGCATGATGATTATTGAGACATGATAATGTTCTCTCTTCCTACCATTTAACTCTACTATAGTATTTTGTCTTACTATGTTGAAAGTCCATTTACCTTCATGTTTTTGGCTTAGATTACATGCAGGCAACATCATTGACATTAGGCAAAGATCTGGGTTTTGAGAACTGAGGAGATTGGTGTTGGTGGGATTAATGTGTGTGTGTCCCTGAAACTGTAAAAGTGGCTAGAGAGAACTACTGCTTATTGGATGCTTACCCCATATCAGGCTTGAGACAGTGAGGTTACATGTTATCCTCATTTGAAACTGAGCAAGTCTGGGGGGAAAGGGCGTGACTCTGTGGTGGGTCCTCAATGACTGCAGGGCATGATTTAAAAACAGACACATGGAGAGAAACAGCAGTGATAGGGATTCTTTACAGGGGATGTGAGAAGGGAGAGCTGAGAGAGACAGAATTTATAGGTTGGCCCGTAGCTGGATGCCATCTGTCCTACCCCAGATATGTGTGTGGTTCAGAGTCCAGAGTCCAGGCAGGGGCCAACTGTGACAAGGTGGTGACTGGCCACTGAGGAGACACTGGAACTGAGCACACAAGTGGAAGGAGGGGCCTGGGGCAAATGCTGGGGCTGACACCGCCCACATGGGGATGAGTCCAAGTCATCTTAATGTCTTATGCTAAGACTTAACGTAAGACTTTAAATTCACTTTGAAGTAAATTCAACCTTGATGGCTGAATTCTACTGTGTTAGAGCGAATGCTGAATTGGTACATTTACTTCACCAGGCAGTTTAGAATCAAATACACATATCTTACCTAGGATACAACAGACCTCATTCTCAGTCAACACTTCCTCAGGCTAAGGCTTCTGGAAATCTCCTCTGGTTCCTCCGAAAACTGCTGGCACAATGGAGACTGCCTGCTGACACAGTTGTCTGTTAGGCTGCTTTGTACTCCGCACTTGGAACGGTCATCCTTTGGCAAGAAGATTAAGACAAACATAAGCCATTTAATCATAGGGAAATTTTCTTTTTCCTTTTCTTGGTTAAATGAAACTCTCTCAGTCCCTAAATTATTTAGATATAAACCACTAAAACAAATTGTTTATAATGTTTTCAACTCTCAGCCAGTGAAACTCTATCCACATTGAATTAAACTAGAAATCACTGCAGGAGTACACACACCTGAAAAAATTAGCAGATACCTGGATATCTATTTTCAATAGAAGCCAAAAAAAATTTGTTGATACTTAATATTTCTTTCCAATTGCTTACTACAGTGTGTCTCCAGGAATCAGAGAAATGTGGAATTTCATGCCTGGAGAAGTCCTAAGAGGTCATTCATCTAACCCTCTCATTTTCCAGAGGAACAAAGAGATTCTTTTCTTTTCCCCAGCTGTGTAATATTTTTAAGTTCCAGTCATGGCATAATTCCCATCTGGCTGGTACTCATGGTGTGAGTCAGTCCATCCATTGATCCATCGATCCATCCACCCATCCACCCACCCATCCATTCATCCAACAAAGGAATACCAAAATAAACCTGGAATTAAACATAAAAATTAACAGCATAACAAATGGCCTGCTCCTTATGTCTTTGCTATAATTCTTAACACTTCTGCATTGTAAGGACCACGGAGTGAGATGTGAGAATTAAATTCAGATGTCTGCATTCAGGAACTCCCAAGTTTCATCTTTTATTTAAACTCTTCTGTATTTTTAAGTTATACTTCATAGTTATCTAGCCACAAAAATAAAATGTATAAAATCACACTTTTTTTTCAGGTATTTTCCTTTTATTTGCTCTTTTCATTATCATGAAGGTTTCTGCAGGGGCTTCAAGATTTGTACAAATCTGTGTACAATGTTCTCTCTTTACTAAAGTAAATGGTAGGATGTTCTTGCTCTTACAAAAAGCTGATGCTATTCACAGGGCTTTCCTGGTTAGAGATGGTTTGCATCAATGATGTTGTCCATTTCTGGCATGGATTTCAGCCCCAATGTGAGCCTTTGCTTAGCCTGTTCACCTAAGCTTTTGCCATTGCCTGAAATGGGTAGCAGGTGGGTTTAAATGAAATCAAAGTGTTAATCGTTTTTTTTGTTTTTTTTTTGGTCTAGCCATCATTAAAAAAAATATTAATGGGAAACTAGTCCATAGCAATGTGAACATCTGGGCTGGTTTTGGGGAAATGGAATGTCAGCATACCAGTGAGCAAGAAGTCCCTGGAACCCCAAACCAGCTCTTCTCTTTTCTCCTGAGAGAGGAAACCCCTTGTGCTCTGAGGATCTCTGGGGAGAGCCTCTTCTCTGGTGAGAGTCATCTATAACTGCTCTTTGCAAAATGTGTGCTCTCCATTATTCATCTTTCACTTCCCAGGGGATTTCCAGTTTGGGATTTGATCAATACCCATGTTTGGTGGTATCACTTAAAATACCATGTACATGGAATGTTCATTGTTCAGAGTTGTCTTTCCTTCCAGACAAGTGAACCATCACTCTTAGACATAAAGAGCATTTCCAAACTAAAACACAAAAACAAAAACCATAAGTCTCTGTAGAGTCTCTGACTTGCATCTGAGCCTATACCTCTTACTGTCTCAAGAAGGAGGTAGGGTATGGTTGGCTTTCTAGCCAGCAGCTGTTCTGGGGTGTGCATAGAGGCACCATTTACATATATTACAGTGTCACTGGGGCCTCTAGATTGTGCAGAAATACAGTTGTCATTAGTTTTGCATTTCCCATTGAATGCAAGCCACGGGGACAGACACATTCTGCTTGGAAACCTAAACAGTGTCGTGGGCAAAATCTGCCTTTAGAGAAATGCATACATTGCTTTCATTTCAGTCTGTATTAAAGGAGTGATAATCTACCCATATCTTATACAAAACTCATCTAGCCTATTCATGCTATTACTATATTTGAAATCTACAAATTGTCTTCTCTAAAGATGGTGAATATATCCTGCTCAGTACTAATCATAGTTTTGGAAACATGGTTTTTTATACATGCGTTACCTAAAAATTGTTAATCTATGGTTTTGCACTTTTTCCTGTCAATCTATAATTAAATCATATGAAAACATACTGATTTTATATCATTATAATAAAGGTGTATTCTGATATCTCTGATGACTGTGGCTCCCTCACATTCATTATTTAATTGCCAGACATTTTACTTTCAGCTCATATGGTGTTATCTAAATTAATTGTGAACTTTAATATACTTGTATCTAAAAAGGAAATCAGCTGTCTCCTCCATAAAGAAGGCTCAGAAAGCTGAATAGAACAATTTTATGTTAACAACCTAATATCATCTCATAGTGAGGAGCAAAATCTGACTTCAGGGAGTTTAGGGAAATGCCCCTTTCTGTTTAAAATAGCTGTTCTATCAGTTGAGTGGGGAAAGTGCTTTATTCAATGTTTTGGTGATTGTATTTCTAAATTAATTTCAAGAAAGCAAAGTCACTGCCTTTCAATATGTCCTGAACCTCCAAGACTTGCTACTCTGACTGAAGAGGTTGCGGGAGGTCCTTGGTTAGGCAGGGAGGCATAATCAAAAGAAATGCCAGACACATTCATTACCATCAATGGTAGAGAAACCCAGTCTTACAAGAGGAAATCGATCTATTGCATGTACTAGAGGAGATAAAAATTAAAAGGCAGAAAAAAGTCATACTCTACCATGAATTAGGGCAAAACATTTTGAGAAAATCTCACTATAACCAATACAAAAATAAATGATAAAGATTTATATGTGTTGAATGTGTGTTATGAAGCAGGTGTCAAATTCAGTTTATATACATCCATTTTTACATTTGTATACAAGGAGAATTGATTGTTTCCATCTCATAGATGAGAAAAATGAAGCTTAGAATGATTAAAAACATCATCAGGACCACACAGCTAGTAAGTGGTAGAGACATAAGATAGAATCTTTTTTTATACATTATTGATAACAATTATTGAGGCTCAAGCCTGTAATATCATATTAATCTGTACAACTCTATAGCAATGCCAGAAGCGGGGCTCAGAGAGACTGTAACTTGGTCCAAATCACACTGCTAGTAAATTGCAGATCTGGGATAGGAGCCAAGGTCATTTTAATTCCAAAACTTACGCTCTTTCCAGCACATCACATTCCACCGCCTACAAACTCCTTTCTGTTATACTAAACATCCTTTCTAGGGAAGCAAACAATTCTTCATCTGTCCAAGGTGCAGAATCATAGTTCTTCCTTTAAGATAGACACTATAGTGAATATATCCTGAAGGTCTTTATCTATCCAAAGGTTGACAAGGAAGTCTCTGAGATGGAACTGAAAAGGGATATCTCCATTTAGATGTCTCGTCTGCCCTGAGACCTGGGGAAACTCTCCAAGGTGGAAGAAGCTATTGGAATGAGATTCTCAACTAAAGCAGTAGTGTATGTTGGCATGTTTTTGCTTGGAACATGATAGCTTACTAACACTGTTACTACTTTACCCAGTACTTTTTCCTGCCTATGGACTTTGTGTATCTGACCCACCCAGTAGATTGAAAGTCTGTCTAAGGTAAGGATTATGTCTTCAGTTAGACAGTCAGTACACACTCATGGGGATCTTGATTTATGCCAGGTTGTTCTAAGTCTTGAATCAATCAGAGCTGGTTTCCTATTTACCCATTTTAGTGGGAGATACCAACAGGCGATGACAAATGGCATGACAAAGATTGTGATGGGAAGGAATAGTATGGTGGGGGCACATAGACCAGGTTCAGAGATCAGAATGATATTCTTGAGGCACCATCTAAAAGAAGACCAAAAGGGATAGACTGAAATTAGTCATAAATTTGGGGGTCAAGGAAGTTGGTGAGGGCTCACAGCAAAAAGAATAGTATGTTTGAAGCGGTGGAAATAAGCAAGAAAGTGGATATTGATAAAATTGAAAGCTCAGTCCAGATGGATCCTAGAATGCATGGCGCCGGGGAGGGGTTGAAGGAGGAGAGCACCCAAGACAGACTTGAGACCATTGCTGCATCCTGTGCATAGAATAAAGATTCGTATTTATTTGTATGTTGGTTTGTTTGCTTACAAAGGCTTGGAATGAGCTATTCCAACTTGAGAGTTGATATCTACTTTCTTGGCTTCTTTTTTTTTTTTTTTTTTTTTTTTTGTGTGTGTGTGTGTAGTGCTGGTATCTAATTGCTATTTTGCTCCTTGGTCAGGTTGCCTCATTCTATTACAGTCCCTACCCATTTTATAAATGGAGGTCTATTAATACTTTATTCACAGTGAAGTTGTTGGGACTAATTATCTGATGCCTGCAAAGCCATGTGAGATGATTGGCTGAGAGATGTGCCACCAAGTCTCACTGCTTCTCAAAAGCCCTGATTGCTTCCGGCACTTTTCCCCCTCTGCTTTTGTGGGACCAAGGCAGCAATTTATCCCAGTGCCTGCTTTCCCAGCGTCTATTACTCACGCATCATCTGACACCTGGGAAGATACTGACAGCATGTCTGGTGTTCAGCCGGATTCCTCAGACAGCTCTTTACCCACAGATGGGAGAGGAGAGACATGATCCAACCCACTATGAAGGATTGGATCCCCCATATCCCACTGAATCAGCCCCACATTAAAATTCTTGTGTAAGAACAGATCAACTTCCCTATTCCCCAACCCTGGCTTCCCTGTCTTGTTTCAGAGTAATCAAATCCGGCTTTTTCTCATTCTCTGGGATATTATACCCTTCAATACTTGTCAGAAACAATTAATGGTGAGTTCTTTTCCCTACCTATTTTCAGAAGAAAATTAACAGTAAATATTCAGAGCTTTCTCCTGATGTTGCACTTTCTAGAGAGAGAAAAAACAGAAGGTGGCAGCAGCAGAGATAGAAAATGCCTTTCAGACTTTCAGGACACATTTCACTCAGAGATGAAGGATGGGACATGAGGGTGCAGATGGCAGAGATGGCTAGAGGAATCATACTGAGAAGGAAAAAGCCTTCTTTCCTCCACCTAAGGTCCGTCCCCTTCCTCTCCTCTCTGCCAGCTGGGTACAGAATTTCTCATCTCTTCCAGACAGTTCTCTTGAGTCATGTCATTCAACTGTCACTCTCCACTCCCAGTGTGCTTTGTACTGATTTTCTTGCTGAGTCTTAAAGAACAGACCTGGACTCAAACCTCAGACCTCCTGCTGGCTCGGCGGAGGCCAGGCACTTTAGTCTTTCTGAACTTGTTTTCATTCTGTGTCAAATGAACATGAATGCTAAACCTACAAAGGTGGTAGAAAGGATTCTAACCTGTATTCAACTTAAAGGATTTGTTACATGCTCCAATATAAGAACCCTATTCTCTTAAGTACTTAGCTTACTGAATGTCGTATGCACAATTTATAAGCAGTTGTGACATATTGATGACAATTATATAGCCAAGTTTATAGAGACCTTTCACATGCATTTTTTCTATTAATGTGTAAAAATGAACTCATGCGAATTAGGTAAAGAAGATATAATCTTGATTTTAAAGTTGAGGAATAGGGGGCTTGCACTTTTTCGAAATGTTCTTATTCATTTATCATGTGTGCTTTAGTTTATGGTGAATTAGCCTGTTCAATCACTCATGGTACCCTGGAGGTGGGTATGCAGTGACCACTGGGACTTCGTTGGTGAAATCAGTCAAGGGCCAAGAGAAGGGATTCCAATCCAGGAGCCTGCCTATCCGTAACGGATGAATGATGATAGATGGACGGGCTCAGGTTAGCCTCCCTTTAAGACAGAGCCAAGCCTTCTGCACATTTCCCTCTTGAGAATTCACTGAGAATGGCTTTGATTGCATTTGTCAGCTTTATCAAGCCCAGGAGATGAGAACATGTTTTTGTTCTTGAAATGATAGCATCCCGTTCCATGTGTAATAAATTGCAATATGGTATTTCCATCGCTTGGAAGGGGTCATTTTCTTTAGCACCAATACATACTTTGGGAATTCTTTTCCTTCACCTATTAATTTGCCTTGGTCATTACTTTTATTCTCATTCTTCTTTCTCTAACTTCCTGTTTCCCCTACCTTCCATTCTTAACAACTCCAATGGTGGGTTTTTCTTTGTATTTGTCAGTATCAAATAGGGTTTAGGGGAATAACCAAATAGGGTTTAGGGGAAAAATAATAATGATTAAAAAACCCACAAAATTAACAGGGAACTATAAATCAGAGACATTCTGCAGGGGAGAGGGAAGGAGAGGGGCCAAAAGAGGGAAGGGAAGCACACAAGGGACTTCCCTCCCCACCAACTGCCCACATTCTCTCTGATAACCAGGAAATTTTTCACTGAGTCTAAGATTTATTTTTGCTCTATTTTGCCAGTATACACACACACACACATATATATATATATACACAACACACACACACACACACAAGTAATTTATATTCCACTGATAAGCAGAACCATCCGATACCTGCCTTTTATTTGCGACTTAATTTTTCTTAGTATTATCTCAAGTTCATCCATTTTGCCTTTTTTAATAGCTAAGTGGTATCCCATTATATATATTCCACAATTTCTCTATAGTCATTTGTTGGTGGGCACTTAGGTTGGTTCTATGACTTGGCAATTGGCAGTGCTACTATGAACACAGGAGTACACAGGCCTTTTTGTATTAGAATTTCCATATTCTTTAGATAAATAACTAACAGAGGTATTGCAGGATCATATGGGATTTTCATTTTATTTTCTTAAGGAATCTTCATACCATTTTCCATAGAGCATGCACTACAGTGGATGAGAGTTCATTTTTCTCCACATCCTCACCAGCATTTGTTGTTCTTTTGGTATGGGTCATTCTTACAGGGGTGTGGTGGGATCTCATTGTGGTTTTTATCTGCATTTCCCTTATAATAAGTGATGCTGAACAATGTTTTTGTGCTTGTAGGCCATCTGAATATCTTCTTTAGAAAAATGTCTATTTAGGACTTTTGCCCATTTTTGATTAGGTTGTCTATTTTTGTTGTTGTTGTTGGATTTATAAGTATTTTGCATATGTTGGAAATCAGTCCCTTGTCAGGTGTGTGATATGTAAATATATTCTCCCAGTCTGCAGGTTACCTTTTTGTTTCAGTGATGATTTCTTTTAAGGTACAAAAGTTCTTACTCTGATGTAGTCCCACGTGTTAAATTTTTCCTTTTGTTTCTCTTGCATTGGAATTTCATCCCCAAATACATCTTTGCAATAGATATCCTACAGTGTGTCCCTTATGTTTTCTTTTAAGTATTTTGTGGTTTCAGGTCTTACATCTAAATCTTTAATTCATTTTGAATATTTTTTGTGTATAAAAATTATTATTTAGTATGGACTATGAGTATGTATGAGTGATCCATGTTTTTTGAAGGCGCTAGAACAAACAATTATGACATTTTTATGCAGCAACCCACAAAAAGCCCGAAATGCCTAAAACAATCCTGAGAGGAAAAAAAGAAAAATGGAGGTTTCACACTCCCCAACTTCAAACTATACTACGCAGTAATGGTAATCAAAACAGTGTGGTATTTGAACAGCAATAGAAACACAGACCAATGCAATAGAATAGAAAATCCAGAAATAAACCCACACAAATATGGGCAGTTAATCTTTGACAAAGGAGCCATCATGCAGTGGAGAAAGGAAAGCCTCTTTTGTGAGTAGTGTTGGGTAATCTGGGTACTCCCTGATTTCTTTGAAACTGCCAAGTTTGCTTCCATTGCCACAATTTGCAAATGCCCTCCCTCTTCCTGGAACTCTGCTGCTGAAACCCTGGCTTCCTCCCACCTTTCCTTGGGGTCTTTGCTGATGCACCTAGATCAGTTTGTGTGATCCACTCCTCTATCCCCTTTTCCTGATCTTATTATTGTCTAGTACATTATATATTCTTACTTCTTTATTTACTTATTGTCTGTCATCTCTTGCATTAAAATTTAAGCTCGATGAAAGGGGGGGGGCTTTGTTATATTCACAACTATATTTCTAGAACTGAGAAGGTACATAATAGAGAACAGTAGATGACTAGTACCTGAAATAACTAATTTAAAATTAATACTAAGATTTAATCAATATTCAATCAGTGAATGAATTGGGCATAAAGAGTTGATTTGGCTTCTTGATCTCATGTTACTCCTAATGGCCTTTATATTTTGGTTTTCTCTCAGGCAAGATAAATTTTAATAATTAATATTTTTAAATATAATTTTCATTTTTTAAAACTATGGTTTCCTTTTCACTTTCCTCCTCTCATTCCTGCATCAAAGATTGAGGGGAATTGAGGCACTTCTGCTAAGATGGAGACCCTCGAGGCCATCAGTCCTCATGGTATGTGATCCCACATCTCAGATTTCAAGAAGGATCCTCCTTTTGCAAAACAGAATTTTATAGGAGAAATGCAGTGTTCAGGGTGGCAGCACTGGTGAAAAGCATTGACTTTATAATCTCACACACTACTGAGACTCAAATCCTAGCTTGACCAGTTGGAAGCTGTGTGACTGAGCGAAAATCTCTTCGTGCTTCAGTTTCCAATTCCCATAAATTTGGATAATTAATTTGGTTAATATTTGAAAATAATTTACAGCCAGTTCTAACACTTGAAAATGTCTGTTTAAAAAACAACATTAACAGGGCGCTCCTTTCCCTTATAATTCTAGGACCATAGCATATAATTTTCTATCATTGGGCCACAGTTCCCCTATCTGTAAAATGGAGAAGGGGAGGAAAGATTGAATTTTTTTCTCATTGTGATTTAATCCACTTTCACATTCAAAGTTGAAGGTGAGGTTGTTTCAGAGCCAGGAAGACGGATTTTGTGTTTCTGTTTTAATTTAATTTTCATGTTACTTCTGTCCAGGCCTTGAGGTTTCAAGTGGATTATCCAGATTTCAAATCTAAACTTGGCAGGCCCTTCTGTTTCCTCTGCACTTTTTAAAAAATATTTATTTATTTATGCATATAAGCTGGGGTGTAGGCCAGAGGTGTGAGGGGTGAGAGGATTCACCAGAGACAGAGTGGGGAGCAGAACAGGCAGATTGTCTGAAATATACTGCTGAGGGGAGCAGTGGGCAAGACCAGAGAGGTCTGCTGCACCATGTGTGTTAGCAACCTGGCCAGGAATGAACTCATGCTGCAGTGGCTCTGGAAGGCCCTCCTCAGCACATTTTTCCTGAAACTCAGAGAGGATGCCTCTGATGCCTTCTTAGAAGCCTCTGCAGGTCACAGGTGGGGCGGGGAGAGCTGCAGGGTGACACAGCATCAGCCCCATTGGCCGTTGTGGCTCTGGCACAGCCAGAGGGCACTAGATCCTCAGAGCTGTGGTTATAAGCAGGCCTGACATATGATTCACAAGGGCATTGTGGAAGTACCTCCAGGAGTTGCCAGTGACCCAGCAAATCTCTAGCAATGTGCTAGCACCCCAACCTCTGAACAATACCATGAAAGAAATGAACCCAATCTTCCGTGTTCACTGTGCTGCTGTTACCTCCTCAGGAAACCTGCAGAAACTCGATCATTGTAACATCTGTTGGGCCTTCACCTTCAAAGTGACAATGAATTAATTGTCACTCCCTCCTGTGATGAAAAGGGAGCTCTGCCTGTGACTCATATGCCCATCGGCATGAACCCAACTTCCTACCTCACTCTCCGAGCCCACTAACTCTGAAAGTGTTGAAAAAGATGCCTATCTATGAAGCTCAACTCAGAGCCAGTTGTCTTTCCTCCTCAGATAATTGGTTTGTTCATTCCCTCCGTGCCCCATTCACAGAAATGAAAGGATCTTTGTCGCTCTATACTGACTGTGACGTCTGAGGCTTCCAAAGCTGGATGTTGTTCCAGTGGCAGGGACTGGGGCCCGCAGATTGTGCCAGCCTCTCCTCATCTTTCCTGTGGTGCCAATGACCTGGCCTGTGTGAGCCAGGGCAGGAAGGCCTGGGGGACAGTCTCCAAAACACATCACTGTGTGTGGCTGTCACACCAGCAGGAACAGAGGGACTGCACCTTGCTGAAGGACTAAACTCAGCAGCTGACTATT
>PVIJ01008605.1:0-72879 GCA_004024925.1 Scalopus aquaticus
CAGTTTGAGAGGACTTGCTGTGTATTAGTTACCTTGAGTCATGGGGGCGGCAGGGGCTGCCAATTAACTTGATCCCCTTCTACAAGGACATAATATATACAGTTATTTCAGACAATATTATCTTTCCCTATTATTCCAACTGTATTTCCATTCAGCCAAATCTTTTCAGTAGTTAGGAAACAGGCTTGGTTCCTACAATTTACCATAACAAAAGCTTTTGACAAGATTCAACATCCATTCATGATAAAAGTTTTCAGTCATCTTGGAATGGAAGGGAACTCCCTTAACCTAATAAGTGACGTCTGCGGAAAAACTTAGAGGTAACAAGCAAAATTAACAGCAAGATTGAATGCTTTCCCTCTATATGAAGAAAATCTCTTTGGTTGAGGAATGAAGGGTGGATTCTGGATGGGCACAAGTCAGGAATAAAACAACAACTGGGGGGTATTGCCTTGGACAAAAGGTTAGACTTGGGTGGTAGTAATAGAAATGAGAGATGTTTGAGAAGCATAATAGACAGGGCTTATTCACAGACTGCATATGGGGATTGAAATGTTGTAAGAACAACTTCCTGGGTTAAAAAAAAAAGTGATTTCCATGAGTAACAGATTGCAGTTGTTATCATTTTAAAGCAAAACAGCAATAACAGCGTCAACACTCCTAAGTTTGGAGTAGTACATATTTTACTTACTCAAGAAATCTCATAATTCTGTAATTCCTCATTGACTTGAATATCATTTAAGAATATATTTGAATTATCAGTAAAACAGTGAGACATCCTACTGAGTGAAAGAAAATATTTGCACATCATACATTCAACAAGGAGCTAATGTCCAAGATATAAAGAATTCATACAACTCAATAACAAATAACCCAGTCCAAACATGGGCAGGAGATCTGAACAGGCACTTCTTCAAAGAAGGCATACAGATGGGAGTTAGGGACATGCAACAATGCTCCTCATTACTTAAAAGGGAATGCAAATCAAAACCACATTGGGATGTCACCTCACACTGAGAACTGCCTATATAAAAAAATACCAAAAGCAGCAAATGTTGATAAGGGTGTGGAGAAAATAGGACCTTTGTACACTGTTGGTAGGAATAGAAACTGATCCAGCCTCTATGGAAAAACAGTATGGAAGTTTCTTAAGGTATTAAAAATAGATTCACCATTTGATCCAGCAATTCCATTCTTTAGCATCTATCCAAAAAATATTTTAAAAACCGCTAATTTGAGGGGGCCTCCCTGGTGGCTCAAGAGGTTAAATCTCAGCACTATGAATCTGTCCACAGCCACTATGGCATGAGTTGGATCCCCGACCAGGGAGCTGACCCACATGGCACAGCAGACCTCTCCTGTCTCACCCACTGTTCCCCTCAGCAGTGTATTTCAGTCAGTCTGCCTGTTCTGCTCCCCACTCTGTCTCTGGTGAATCCTCTCACCTCCTCTCCACACCTCTGGCCTACATCGCAGCTCTTGCATGCATAAATAAATCTTAAAAGAAAAAACAACTAGTGGCATTGGGAAACCACTAAGATTAGCTCAAATGCAAGGATTGGAACAAAAAACGCTGATTTGAAAGGATACATGCATTCCTGTGTTCATTGCAGCACTATTTGCAATTGCCAAGTTATAGAAACAACTTAAGTGCCCAAAAGATGAATGGATAAAGAAGTTATGTTTTTTATATTTATACACATATGCACAAATATGTATATATGTGTATGTATATATGTATATGTATGTGTGTGTATATATGTACACACAGTAGAATATGACTTGGTTATTAAAAAAGACACATACTTGCCACTTGTAACAACATGGATGGAAGTGCAGGGAATTATGCTAAGTGGAATAAGTCAAAACAAGGAAGACAAAATACTGGATGGCTTCACTCATATATGGAATGTAAAGACACAAAGCAAAATACACCCTGGAATCCAATCACTGAATTGAAGTTAGCAGATGCAAGAGGATGGGAGTGAAGGGGGCGAGAGTCCAGTGGACTGTTTTGGTGGGTGTGGTATGATCAAATACAATGATGTAAACCAACATTACCGTAATTTTTTTTTTAAAAAGGAAAGGATTTTATTGGTATGATGAAAAGTAAATCTCACAGAGTGACTTGCTTTTATTTAACTATCATGTGTGTAAGGGAAAGAAAATATGCCAATGTAATGTCCAGTTTGACAGAATTATCTTACAAGTATTTATGCTACTTAGGAAATAAGATGCATCAACTGTTATTATCAGGGTAAATGATCAAGTAAGACAATAAGATCTACAATGTTTTGTAGGTTATCTCTCTAGGAAGACCGCAATTTTCAAGTGTTTAGAGTCTGACAACATCAAGTTATTCAAATTTTATCTCTAAGGATAGAGTTTTAAAAAGAGATAAGAATGTGTACATATGGAAGAACAAAAATGTACCCCCCTAAAAAATTAAAATTAAAAAAAAAAAGAAACAAGAACAAATTGGGAAGCAAAGGCAAGCCTTCATAGCTCAACTTTTCCAGGAATCAGAAACCAGGAAAACAGTAGGAGTTTACCAAATACTGATGAAGTAAAGGACACAGTTTAATCTTCCACATAAACAAGGCCTATATTTGAAAACAAGATAGTGCTCCCAATGCTGCTGCATTGTTTGTGTTTCAGGAACCCTTCTCTAACAACAAACTTAGCCCTCCCACCCCCTTAAGCTCTCGGGTCCCGGTCCTGAGAAGAGTACCTCTCTGCACCATGGCCACAATAGCTCCCCCTTCCCAGGAGGCTCTCAGCCAGTCCACTTGTACAGTTTTTACCTGCCTCATTTTGCTTATGGCCTTTTGTTCAGTTTTGTCTGCTTAGAACACCCATCACAGTCTCTTTAGTTCTTCCAACTATTCTAAGCTAGAAATCACCATTTCTTCTTCTAGGTCTATATCCCTTTGAACCCTTGAGACTTTGCTAAGGGGAAGGTGGGTAGAGGGTGGGATGAAAGCAGAGGGGTAATAGAACTGTGGTAGTCTCCAGTGTGACTGCTCTGTCTCTGGAAATGGTCGAGAGCTGAAGAAGACCAAAAGGTTGACTTTCACTGGTGTGAGCTACCACTTTTTTTTAAGAGAGAGAAGAGAGGTTAGCTCCACCCTGTTCAGGATAAAGAAGTCATATTCAGGATAAAAAAGGATGGAAAACATAGGTACCCAGTTTTTATGCGAATGCACTGGTCAAGGCCGAATTTAAATTTAATTTACCTCTGTTAACTCCTTATGAACGCTTCCTGCAATCTGACATAAGTTAATAAAAGAAAAACCAAGTCTATGCTGATATTTCCATTTGCCTGAGCTTTCTGACTCCTTCCTTAGTCCTATGCCAGGAAAGTTCCAGCAATGGAACTTTATTTATTGTAGGCCATTATTTTGTCCAAGCCTCAAGAAATCATCCCTGCAGTGAATTGCTCCAGATGTCCTTGCCAGAACAGTTAAAAATCAAAGAAGAGAGTTCTCATGCCAATAAAGTGTCTGTTAGCCACTCACTCATCCTGCTTCACCATCCTCAAGATCCAATCCCACTAGCACATCCAGGTTCCCCTACACACACTAGCTAGGGCCTTCAGTTCCTTCAGTAAACTATTTCCTGTTGTAGCAGGGATGTATTTCCCCACCCACTTGAGCTAAAACCTTCTAGTTATCCTGGAGACAGTGAGCAGAGGTGGGACAGGATCTTGAAGATAAAAAGCGTCTTGGGAGATAAATTCAGATAAGGTCTTCTAGCAAGGAGAAGAGGCAGCTTCTACTGTGCTAAAAGGATTAAAATCAATCTAGTGGCTCAGTATTCTCAGTCTTATTTCTGAACATGTCTGAAGATCTTAAACTTTTGCAATCAGGGCCCTAACTTTGAAATAGGAGACCCACTGAGGTTCTGTGTACTGTCTCCTTTTGACTTTGTCACCTTATGACTAAAGTGTTGACTTAATGGTCAAGACAGTGTTCCCTCCACTTGTAGACAATAAAGTTTTTATAACATTGCCATAGAGGCTTTCTAAAGTTCACATTGTGCTTGCATTAATACTTAGCTAACTTGAATTCATTATTATCTTTTTTCCAAGACTTACGAAACAGTTTTCAAAAGCCAGTGACTTCCCCATTCCTTGTCATTATCATTGCCTCTGCATTGGTCAAGGACACGGCTGCCACATAATCCAAGCTTCTCTCTTCCACCTGTACCTCACCCCAGCCCACCGGCAGCGGGATCCTCAATTCTGTCCACCTACAACATTCCAGTAAAAGGGAGACAGAGGTAGTAATTGCCCAACGTCTCTGGATTGTGTGTGTGTGACTGCCGAGCAGCTTTCCACAGGCCTCACAGATCTTGGGGGGGGCCCTGGAGCAAAATCTAAAGGTGTATGGTATGGGCGGAGGTGCTGTCATCTTATACCTATGTGAAGCTGGTCCTAGTCTATCTGGAACCAGTTACCTTCAGCAAAGGGTGAATGGCAGGACTAAGATGAAAAGTGTACTCAAGAGTACTGGTGGAGATTCTGCCTTCAACCAAATGTTAGTGCACAAAGCATCGTCAGCCCCTTCCTGACCCCAAGTTTACTGGAGGTGCATTAGACCCGAACTAGATCAGTCCATTTGCTTAACCAATTCCCTGTCTGCTATTTTATCTGTGTGGGTCTGTTCTTGGGTCTGAGGACCATGATCACAAATCCATTTCCCTTGAGTGGGCTCACCACTAAGGGAGAAACCAGCCAGAGTCCCGGGCTTACTAACATACTTGCCTTTAGCTAGACATTAACCTGATGGCTATTTGATTCAGCCGCATAGCTTAGAACACAGAAGCTATTCTGTCTGAATAGTTTCTCTGTTCAATTATTAGATATATAACCTATCATGTGATCTAATGTGTCCACATACTAGATTACCAAAAATTTCCCACCCAGTTTATTGATGAAGGTAACTTCTGATTTAAAAAGTATTCTCAGTATATGGAAAAGGAGGATAGATTCAATTATTAGACCGCTATCATTCATGTTTAAAAGTTTTACTTGCTTGAGGACTTTTCAAAACATTTTATTATAGAAAATTTTTGAGCATGTACCAATTAGATAGAATAGAATAATGAATCTCCATGTCCCCACCAACTAGCCTTTGGCAGGGGCAGGGAGGAGGAGGAGGGTGTCTGCCAGGAGGCCAGAGTATGCATACCAGAGTATGTCTAGAATTCTAGGCATGCTTTGCAGGTAGCCAGCATGACCAGAGAAAGAGAATGTTTTTGTCATTGTTCTCATCATAGCGCGAGTGAATGATTACATTGCTCACCCTGGAGAGTAATTTCTCCCACTCCAGTGTTTATTTGCTGAGGGTGTCTTGAACCAGAAAGGGGTCAAGGCCAGAGATGAGAAGGGTCTGGCTGTGCCCACCGGAAGGAACGGAGTTTTCCTATTTCTCAGCATTTGCTCTAAATTGCAGCTGAAACTTGTTAGAGTTTTGTTTAGCTCTCTTCTTCTTCTTTTGGAACATCATTCGTTTTTCTTGGACTGTGAGATACAGTGTGTGACCTGCACAATTCTCCAACATTACTGGCTATAGTATTTCACGGTAAATGGACTAGCATGACATCCCTAATCTTACTTCTGTAGTGTTTGACTCTTGCCTTTCTATCGGTCTAGGCTGCTCGCTGATTTTCATCTTAGTTCAGGGAAACCCCCCCCCCCCAAAAAAAAATTGCTTTGAAATAGATTTTTTCCAAGTATATTTTTCTAATGAAACTGTGATGGCCTTGACTGTGTTTTTCCAAATCTCCTCCCCTCTTCTGTTTACATAGTGAAATGCAAGTTGTTTTCCACAGTCTGGAGCACAGAAAAGATATGGACTATACTCTATGCTAATCAGATCAGGACCCGTATGGACCTCTGGGTTTTATTTTGGGCACAGCATTTGAAATGATGTATTGGCAAACTGGAATGTGTCCTTGGGAGAGCTAACAGGTTGGTGTGGGAGCACTATCTGATGAATAACCATTGAGAATAGAAGGCCCAGGGGAAACACTGAAGCTCTCTGCAAAAGCTGCACTGAAATCTAACTATGGCCAGTGCAGGGAAGTTAGTGGAAGGCAAATTTCGGCTTGTTATCTGATTAGAAATGCCCAGCATTTAAACTCAATTGTCTCATAAAGAAATGAGTTCTCCTCCCTTGGAGTCAGATAAATGGCAGATAGCATCTCTCAGGAATATACTGATAAAGGGGTTCCCAACAGAAGACCTGTCTAGAACATTCATTTTGTGCCAAGTATTATTCTAAACACCTTTTTATATTATTCACTTAATTCTCTCAATAGATTTATAAGCTAGTCACTTCAGAGACACAGTATTTATCCAAAATCCTCAGGGACCAGATGTGTTTCAGATTTCTTTGGATTTTAGAAAGGTATATGGCACAGCTACCTTATGTTAGAAAATATCCTCATGGCCTATACTCTGTAATCACATACATTATATATTTGCATTGAGACATACAAACATTCTTATATTAAATTGGATAGTTACCTTCACGTAAGTTGGGTTAGAGTTTGCTGCCTAATGAGTTCAGATTAGGAATTCCCATCAAATAAGATTTTAAATAATTTTAGTTTTTTGGAGTCTAATTGTGGAAGAGGTACATACCTCTTCAGACGCATGTTGTCACATCACACCACTGAGAAAGCACCGCAGGCCATTAGGCGTCTCCCCCTCTGGCTTCCTAACCCTCACTATCCCAGGAAAATTTGCAAATCTACAGATTCTTGACTGTCTGATATTGTTTAAGAGTCAAGCACTAGTCAACTAAATGGAAAATCTGTGGGACTGGAGGGAGTAAGTTGTTGCCCCTTTGGCTCCCCTGCAGTGTGTAGATGGCCATAAGCTGGCTTTTCAGTGGGAGAAACTCAGATGCCAATATCTGTTAGACTTCTCTCTGAAACCATTAATATCTGGAGAGAAGAACCGCTTTCTTAAAGGCTGTAAGCCTTACTGCTGGCAGTTTTGCAACTGAGCTAAAGGGGACATTTGAATCATTCAATATTTTTACTCTTCCATCTAAAAACCTTCTAGTTCATTTTTTTTGCCCCTACACACACACACACACACACACACACACACACACACACACTCTTATGTATATGTGTGTATATATATACATATATGTATATATGTGTATATATATACGAATATGTATATATGTATACATATATATATATATACTCTTATGTATGTGTATGTGTACACACACACACAGGGGATGTTTTCTTTCCTTCTTTTTAAAATTACTTTGAATTGTCATTGAGGACCAAATTCTGCTTATATAGATCTTGTACAAATCTAACTATTTTTATCAGTTGCCTGAGGTACCCCAACAGGTACCTCAAATCCTGAACTTTTAAGGAGTTGTGCAGTGTAAGATCACTTTGCTTTTAGTGATTTTTTTTTCTCTACAGGTTTTACCTTTGCCTTTACCTTTACCTTATCTCTGTGAGGCCCAGAATCTTCCAGTTACTATCTGACTTTATACATCATGATTTAAGAACGGACAGGCAAAGTGGTTTCATCAATGCTTTTCTGTGTGTGTGTTTCTGTTTCTCATCTTACTTGTTGCTGACAGGGGAAAAGAGTAAACAAATGTCTTTACTACAGCATCTTAAAGCTGAAATCTTCCCTAGGCTTTTTTCATGTTAAAAGAGTAAAGGCCTAATTCATATCGAATTCCTACCTCCTGGGGGAAGCTGCTTCCTACTTCTCAGTGTGGTAAGAAGACCTCTCCTCCCTCCACTGCCCCCCCCTCCCCATCAAATTCCAGGGGCGAAGTGCCCTCTGTACCTGCAGAAAAGGCCTCCTTACCAAACTTTCTAAAAGTCACACTCTTGCTTTAGATGTGTGTCTGCCTGGTCTTGACATTTTGTGACTCTTGTGTGATTTGGAATTTTCCCCTGTAGGAGTAAAATAGGGTGTAGTGTATGTGGGGTGGCATGGTTGGAGATTGGTCATTATTAAAGCAAAGGGGGATCTCAAAGTCTGACAAGCCATGGGGATGCCAGTCTGTAGACTCACCAGAGCAAAGGCACAGGCATGTTGCCCACCATGGAAATCATTAAAAAGAAAGATGGCTGCCCAGGTAGCAGGAGAGATTCCTTCTCCCTCCCTAGCACCTGAGTCTGCCCATGACCAAGTTTTCAAAACTGTGTGTCTGAATATCTAGTATGACAAGTCCAAGGACACTTGTGCAGACACGAGTCTGAATAATTGAAGTCAGTACCATCTTCAGAAATTTGAAGCCTGGGGAGCCACCTCCTCAGTCCCTCCTGTCTGGAAGCCACCTCAGTGATTTCTTGTCCCCATGCTGTCATCCTCTGGTTCTGCTTTTGAGCCTTAAATTGATTAAGTTGAGAGTTGCTTCAGATGGGTGACCCTTTACCTTCTTGCCCCTGAGATTTTTTTGTGCACTAGTTAGTATATTTTCTAGTAGAATTATGTGAGGATCACCTTCTTTAGATCCCTGTCCAAAACAAAATGTTTCCAGAACAGAGGTAAACACACAGGCCACTCTCATTTTAAAGTCTATTGTGATTGCTGAAAGATTTCCTATCAGCTTTTTAAATCAAAGATTCTAGTGTGAAGTTTACTTGGGAAAAACAAATTGTTTTCTTATTTCTACTTCTTGGCTGAGAGGATTAAAGATTCACATTGTAGGAAGCCCCAAAATGGGACATTCTTACTGTTTTCTCCTTTTAATTGATGTGTGTTTTGAATTTTTCTACCTGTTTTTATTTCTCACAGTCAATACCCATCTTTCCCACTTTTCCCATCCATCAGTCTACGAGACTGTGAAAATACAGTTTTTTTTTTTGATGCCTTGAAACAACCTGATCCATGCACAGAGGTCTTACTATTCTAATTCTTGCAGTACAAATTGTAAAACTGACCAAAGTGATCTGTTTTTCTATTTTGATACTTTGAGCTGAACCCAAAGGGTGAAGTGGTCATAGGTAAAGCCAACAATTAGTTACCTCAGGCTTGCCACAGAGGCAAAGAAATGTCAAGTCACTAATGAAATGACTCCAGCTTCTCCCTCCTGGAGCCAAGTTGTCTCCAGTGAATCAACATCTGTCACAATCTGTGTAAAAGGGCAGAACACGCTCCACAACGGCGCATTTGAAAACCCAGCTGCAACGCATTAAATCAGCCTCGGTCACTGAGAGGCTAAATTATCTTTGGCACGATCCTTGCCAAGCTAAACAGAGAGCGCTGTCTGCAGGGAGCTCTCATGGCCTGAGTCTCCTTCTCTCCTCCTTTATTTCTCAGTCTGCTAATGTGAATGAGGCCACTGCCTGCTGACCACATCTGCCTGCTGCCCCAGAAGCATGAGTAACCTCTTAGGTGAGCCAAGCCCCAGTTATTCACCCACAGAACTGTGATTTATATAAATGGTTGTTTTTATCCACTAAGTTTTAGGGCAGCTTGTTACACAGCAATGAATACTGATACAGCCTAAGAATTCCTAAGAATCCCTATCTTGTCAATTTTGAAAAAAAAATCTCACGCATTATAACTTCAGATATCGCCTCCTTTCCATTTTCTGTCGCCTCTTCCACAGTGCCTCTTGAATAACCTTTCTATCATATATGATTCTGTCCTTTCTCATTCACTTGTTTTCATTTTTGTTTCTGAGCTTCATTCTGACTTATTCCCTTAGTTCTAATTTCCTTATTTTCTGCTCAGGTATTAAATACGTCTATTAGTTTTGACTTTTAATGACTGATTTACTTATAAAAGAGTGATTTCGTCAATTTCCAAAGCTGCTTTTTCTTTTTACATGCATTTCACATTATACTCTGTATTCATTCATTCATCTTTTTAAGTCATTTAAAACATACTTAATTTTAAAGTCATCTATAGATTGATCCACTTTTCTCTAATTCTTGGAGTATTAATTCGCCTATTAATTTCATGATCTGATGTTCAAGGGGGTTTCCGCCTGTGGTCTGTAATTTATATTATGAACTCTTTTTTGCCAGGCTCTTTCCCTCTTTTCCTGGAGTCCTAGCAAGATCACCAGTTCTCAAGCAGTTTTTTCCCCTTAGCTTGATATTTCTCCCTACAGTGATAATCCAGAACTCACGTCAGTGTGTGGTACAGACTTGGTTTCAAGTTCAAGTGTGTGAACTTTCTTTTTTTTACACTTATAGCCTGAGGACAGAGTAATTTGTGTGATCATGTTTTTTTTTGCCAACAGCACAGCTCTCAAGTACTCAGATTTTGCAGTGTTGAATCCAGTTGTCTTGCTTATTCACATCAGAGATAACATCTTATTGGTCTACAAAGGTGCTAAAATTCCAAGAATCCGTAGGACCTATTGATCCAAAACCTGCCTAGGCAATAGTGGCCCTACCCCTTATTTTTTCTTAGACTCTGGGTTCCCTCTTTGTTTTTGGAATCTGGAGATTTCACCTTCTTCTTGTCAAATGTGTGTGTGTGTGCGTGTGTGTGTGTGTGTGTGTGTGTGTGTGTATTGTATCTATATCTCTATCTTGTCCAGTGTTTCTCTATAATAGCAGCTGAAGGGGAACTCTTCTATCTCATCTTATCCCACTGAGTTGCTGGAACTTCTTTCTTTTACACTTTTGAGATATAATTTTATACTATTGAAAGGTAAAATTCACAACAAAAATATTTGGAAAGTATGTATGCTGACTCACAATGCATCAAACTATACAAAGCAAAAATAGTTGAAAACACGGTAGTTTCAGAAGATGAACATGCTACCTTGTGACTTTACCAAACTAAGAACGTAAAAATTAAGCGCATTAGGAAGATCTGAATATTCTACAGACGAGGTAGGTTTAACATATATATCAAACTTAGTAACTTCAGAATGGTGAATGCACATTTTCTGATGATCATTTAACTTTCAAGAATTTAAACAGTAGTGGATAGAATTGAATGGCTCTTGGCTGGTTGCTAAAGGCATTTGCTCTGCCTTCAGGGAAGATCCTCTGCCTTGGATCCCTAGAGTGTCTAAGTGAGATTTAAAATTTGTGGGCCTCCCTGGTGGTGCAGAGGTTAAGTGCTGCGCTGTGGAGCTGCCGGCAGCTGCAACAGGAGTTTGATGCTGGCCAGGGAGATTCTTCTTCTGCCTTGCTGCTGCTCCCCTCAGCAGTGTATTTCTGTCCATCTGCCTGTTCTGCTCCCAACTCTGTCTCTGGTGAACTCTCTTGCCTCCCCGCACCTCTGGCCTGTACCCCAGCTTGTATGCATAAAAAATATTAAAAATTAAAAAAAATTTGTGGGCCACCAGAGTTGTCCTCTGAATCATCTCCACCTCTGCAGGAAACAGCTCAGAGCTGCTTTGCTATGCTGCAATCTGGAGATAGGGGCACATTTGACTTAGGTTACTTTTGTGCAGTCCGCAGATTCTTGAGGCAGGTTTCTACCTTACCAACATCTGACTCATAGGAAACCCATCTGTACCTGCCTGGTGCTACCACCTAGTAACCCCTGCCACCATGAGATTTGCTTTGCAAATTGGCAGCTATTATAATATTACACTTAGTTATGAAAAATTGAAATCAACTGAAATGACTGCAAAAGGGTGAATGGGCAGATAAAATGTGTCATACTCATATTATGTTATGTATTATAACATTCCATTATGATATAAATTGTTATAAAAGGCCTTAGAAGGAATGGATTGCATCCATATATAACATAATATATCCATGTATAAACTGTATCTCTATATAATGTTAACACATAAATAATGTAAGAAAAAAGAAATTTGTAGAATAAAATGCATATGTAGTTTATATATAATTTAAAATACACAGAAATAATATATATTTGAGAATACATATCTCTACATGTAAAGTTGTTATAAATGGACTGATTGGATATATACTAAATTCATGACAGCTGATTCTAGGGTTGGGGGTGAAGAAATTGGACTTTGGGGACTGCTCCATTATCTGTTTTACTTAATCTCTTTGATATAAGCAATACTTGAGGTGAATATGATAAAAGAGATAACAGTTCTGAGGGAAAAACATATGTGTGCATGTGTTCTTTTTTTTTGCACAACTTTATTGAGGTATAATTGGTGTACAACAAGCTGTGTAGTTTGTTGTGTTTTGTGGATGTAGTTTGTGTATTTAAAATGTACAATGTGGGTGTATGACCCACAAGACCTTTGCCACAATCCAGACAAGGAGTGTTTCCATCTCCTGCAGTGGTTTCCCCTCTTCTCCCTCCTCCCTTGATCTTGGACCACCACTGATTTCCTTTCTATCACTATAGATTAGTTTGCTTTCTCTAGATTTTTAAGTAAGTGGTATCCTACAGTATTTATTTTGGGAAGCGTCTACTTGCTTTCACTCAATTTCCCAAAAGAACAGCAACTTTTCAAAATAAAAAAAAATTAAAAAGTTTTGCAACTACTTAAAAAAAACTCAGAAATTAACATCTGTGGTTCAGGAGTAGAGTAGGGAGGCTGTCTGAAGAAAGCAGGTACCACTTGAGCCAAACCCCCAAGTAGACTGGGCAAGCATACCTGCTCTAGTGGTTTCCATAGCCACTGGACCACTGAAATCTTCTCTCATGTAACCTGTGGCATTTCACTTTCTGACACTGCCTGAATTGCACAAATGAGAATCTTTTAAGAACTAGAACATTTAGAAACAGAAGCATCTGTGAGCATTCATTCGTGGTAATTGGTTTGATGAGATAGATGTCTGACATCCTCACCCCACCTGAACTTAGCTTTGCTAAGGGAATGGATGCCTGGGTTACAGGAGAGGGAAAGTGAGCTGGAGTGAAGCATGGGGAATTGAGGAATGTCAGGAGAGATGAGTGAGGCAGGACCCTAGAAGACTTCTGGCAACATTAAGATAATGAGTACTAGGATATGAAGACTAAGACCTGAAGAGGCGCGAGGCCAGAAAAGAATGTAAGAAGAGACCCAAAGTTGAGTCACCCATTTGAAAACGTGCCAGAAGAGCAGCTCCTGCTGAGAAACCAAGGGAGACATTCTCCTATCTTCCTACATTTCTTATTCTCAAGGTCAGTGAATCCTTATTCTCTAAAATCAACCTGATATCACTATTGCTCTGTGGGTTCAGTTGACTGGTTGGCTGGGCTGGGAGCCCAAGTGCCAGATAAAACATTTTTCCTGTGGGAAAATGTGCCCAAATGTCAAATAACTGATCTACAAAGGAAGTTTTGAAACATAACCTGTTATGTGCCAGTCAGGGACTCCTTAGGCATATAAATCTCTGTAACAGTGTGCTGTGTTCTAATGGAAATATTTTCACAAGCTTAATTCTTAATCTATAGCCAATATCAGTCATTAAAACATTCTGTTCAGTCCTGGGCCACATAAGTAGAGGATGTTCTGGAGAAATTGGAAAGGAGCCAGTGGAGGCAAAGCAAATGATGAAAGGTTCTGAAAAACAGCCCTTCAGGGAAAAGCCTACTTTAGTTCAGAGGAGAGAGGTGTGAGTAGACTGAATATCAGTCTTCAGACCAGAAAGGGATGTTACATTATTGATACCTGGAGCTCTCTGGGCGGGCAGCGTTAGCCCAGACTGGGCATCTGCCTGCAGTTGTTAAATACATTATTTTGGGGAAATGGATGAGTTCTCCCCAATTACAGAAAATATGTCAGGGCTACTAAGAGGGGAAAATGAGGCTAGTGTGGAGTTCCTTCGTATGGGAAAAATCCAGGAGGAAAAATCTCCATTTGGATTCATTATTTGACAAAACTGCTCAAACAGCAGAGTCATTGGAGTTCAGTATGTGGTGCCCCCGGTGGGGGCAGGAGAACCACATGTCAGGGAATGGGTGCAGTTTTCAGGGGCAGTGTGTTGTAGAGGCTGTTGACAAACCAGCCAGAGAAGCAACTGGGACAGCAACTGGAAACTGGGTTAAATGAGGAGCAGTTGGATTAGTATTTTGGTTTGGAGAAGACAAGTTGGGAGTGTGGGGTTGGGGAGCGGGGATCAGTGCTGGAGGGACAAGAAACATTTCAGATGTTTGAAGTACTGTCAGATGGAAGAGAGATGAGAATTGTGCTGTACAGCTCGAGAGGGTAAATGCAGAACCAGTGAGTGCAGGTTACAGGGATAGAGTGTCCATTGAAAAGAAGGCAGTCTTTCATAGTTACTACAGATATTCAAAGTGGGCTGCAGCGCCTAATGACGCAGAAGGTGTTTGTGCGAAAACTGGATAAATATTTCATAGGAAGATTGGTGGAGAAATTTCTAGACCTTTTTTGTGGGGGGCGGTGTGTCTTGCTAATCAAAGGAAATTTCCTGGAGAGCGGAGAGTGAGGTGATCTAGCAACAAGCCTTTGTCTCCTGGTGCTCTGGAAAGGTGGGCTTTGCAGGGTGAACCACTAGAGGGCGTCAGGGCAGCAGACTTGCAGAGTCACCATCCAGGCCTCCAGCCACTCAATGATCTGGCTCCTCTCCCCTCTTCTGCTGCTAGCCCCGGTGTGAATCTCTCTGCAATGCTTCTAGCCAATTAAGTTCTTAAATATCCGACGGCACCGTCAGTACAATTTGTACTTCGTTCAGTCTTTGATTTATTAATTATATAGATTAAATAGTATTCATCTGAATATTCACACTCCTTATACAACTAAAAAAAGTAAAGCTTATGAATTAATTATATTTTCCCAGACATTTAAACATTGATTTATAAACTAGTTGAATGTTCTAAAGTCATTAATATCCTATAGCTGAATCTTTTAAATACTACAAAGGCCTTAAAAAACAGAAACATATAAGTGACATTTACCTTCCTGGTCATGTAATAATTTTCTGAAACACAAACACAAAAAATATCTCTGACTAACTCAGGTTGGAGATATTGGGGTTTGACATTTTCTTACAAATACAGAAAACCTTTCATTGTACTTAAAATTCCAGTATGTTTAATCAGTTAAACTTATACACTTGATGTAACAGTTTAGTACCTAAAAGTGGGGTGCTGCTGTAACAAATACCTAAAATAGTGGGGATGACTTTGGAAGTGATGAGAGCAGGAATAGTTTTAAGGAACATGATGCAGAAAGCCTACGTTGCCCTGAATGGCTGTGAGTAGAAATTCAAACTTGGAGGATGCTGCTGGTGAGGAAACAGAAGGATTCCAATCACGTTATTGGGAATTGAAGGTCGTAACAGAAAGCTTGGTAAAATTGGCTTCTGCAGTTATGTGAAAAGCAGAGCAGGTAGTGATGGACTTGGTTATCCAGTCAAGATTCCCAGGCACTGTTGAACTGCAGGCGCCACCTGGTTTCTTCTTGATTCTCCTAGTAAAATGGAGAGAAATAAATCAAGAGGAGAACTGTTCAGTAAGAAGGAGCCAAGAGTTGATGATTTTGAAATTTTTCTGTCCCTCCAGATGGTAAAAGTTATTAAAATTAAGGAATTACTCTGAGTGTGTGGCATAAAGATAAGCTCTGGCCTAGAAAAAAACGCAAACAGTGATTCTACAAGATTTTGTCAAAACCTCAAAAAAACTTTAAGAGCAGAATAGTATTAAGTCAAACAAAAGACTTTCTCCAGGGATTACAAATGTGCCTCGTACACCTCTCAACTAATATGCCATTGGGAAGTGTCACTGAGTTGTCCTTTAACCATCTCAGCAGAAACACAAGATAGAGAAGGGCCTAACTCAAAAAGAATTTGGATGTGGTTTTTGTGTAAAGGGAAATTCACGAGACACCCACAAAAGAGCTAATAAATTTATTTCTGAAAAAAACACCTCCAACTTAAAGGGATTAAAAGCAATAAAGAATGAGGGCCTCCCCGGTGGTGCAGCGGGTTAAAGCCCAGCACTGTGGAGATGTCAGCAGCGGCTACCCAAGTTCGACGCCCAGCCGGGGAGAATCCCACATGGCGCGGCAGACCTCTCCTACCTCGCCCGCTGCTCCCCTCAGCAGTGTATTTCCGTCAATGTGCCTGTTCTGCTCCCCACTCTGTCTCTGGTGAATCCTCTCACCGCCCCATGCCTCTGGCCTGCACCCCAGCTTGTATGCATGAAAAAAAAAAAAGCAGTACAGACTGAAAGGAATCTATCAAATCACCAAAATTTTACCAACAGAAGCAGAATGGTAAGACTACCCAGTTGCAAATATGTGCTACCCTTAATGAAAAAGCAAAGATGACTCAGAGGGCAAAAGCAGGAGCTATGGTGATTATTCCCAGGTCTTGAAATCTAACCTAGGAACTCTAACTGGAGTTTGCTAGTCTGAATTTTAAAACTACTTTGTACCGGTAACTCCTTTTCACCTTCCATTTCCTCTCCCTCTCCTTTAAATGTCTGTAACTATTTTACTATACCTGCTCCTCCATTGTGTGTTAAGAGCCAGGTAGCTTGTCTTTATAAATTGATAGGAACTACCCAAGGAACTGCATCCATGCCTGGACCTGATTTAAATGATGAGATTCTGAACTTTGAGTAGAGGTTATAATGGTATAAGGTTTTAGGACCTTGGGAAGGAGTGAATGTACTTTTCCTGTAGGAGGGACACAGATCATTGAGGACCAGAGGTTCTTCTGTGATGGGCAGACTTAGGATAGCTCTTTCATTATCCACCTTTCAGTTTTGTCCCTTATGTGATCTCCTCTTGAGCGTGAATGAGACCTGTGACTTGCTTCTAACTAGTAGGATATGGCGAAGGCAATGAGCTATATGTAATTATGTGTACATGATTACATTACATAAGTATAAGCCATCTTCTAGGATCCCCTCTCTTCCTTGCTGGCTTTGAAGCAGAGCTGCCATGTGGAGGGGGTCGTGCAGCAAGGAGCTGAAGGCAGCAAACATTGACAACCTGCAAGAAACTAAGTGCTCTTACAGCTCCATGAGCTGCAAGCAGATCCAACCCCAGTCAAAGCTTTGAAGTCCACAGGCAGGTAGGCAGGAAGGGAAGATCACAGGCTCACTGGCCAGCCAGGACTTGAGCCAGAGTGCCATGAAGACAGAGTGACACCTGCTCTTGTTTGATTGTTCTCTGATTGTTCATATTGCCTTTGACTTTGCAGACAAGGGTATCCTACGGAAGCTGGGGTCCTTCATTATGGAGCTAACCACACACCAGGTCCAGGGGTCAGAAGAACTGAGGATTCAGGCAAGTCCAGCAATTGCGCACCCAGATGCTGCTTCACTAGACAATAAGGTGAGTCAGCACATTAGCAACAATGTGTCAGCTCCAGAATGACTGATATTAAATATTTTTAAACTCTCACAAAGTTGGCACAGTTTTCTTATACATTTAACCTTAAAATCACAAGTCTCGGGAGAACCATAGTAACCATACCTGAGGGGAGAAATCATTGTTTAAAAATTAAATTTAAAAATATATTAAAAAGTCACAAGTCTAATTTATGCTTTTGAAAATTCACTCTGGCTGCTGAATGATGTATTCTTTGGTATGATTGTACTGCGTTGTGCTTATCCAGTGAATAGAAGTTTGGGTTGTTTCCATTTTTTGACTGCTATGAATAATGCTGCTATAAATATTCCTATACAATGGACATATATTTTTATTTCTCTTGGGCAGATTCCTAGGAGTGGAATCACTGGGTTGTGTGGTAAATGTATGTTTAACTTTTAAAGAATCTATGGAACTGTTTTCCCACCTGGCAGCACTGTTTTACGTTACTGTAAACAGTGTAGGAAGGTTTCAGTTTCTCTGCATTCTCACCGACACTTGCTGCTGTCTCTTTTACATTATAACTGTTCCAATAGGTATATGTGGTTTTAATTTACATTTTCCTAATGACTAATGACTTGAACATCTCCCGACATGTTTATTAGTATACCTTCTTTGATGAAATATCTATATTCAGATCGTTTGGCCATTTTAAAATTGGGTTGTTGCTTTTACTATTGGGTCCTAAGAATTTATTTCTTCTTTCTATAAATCTTTTATAAGATCTATAATTTTGTATATATTCTCCTAGACTGTACCTTCTTTTTTAAAAAAGATATATTTATTTATGCATACAAGCTGGGGTGTAGACCAGAGGTGTGGGTGGTGAGAGAATTCACAAGAGACAGAGTGGGGAGCAGAACAGGCAGATCGGCTGAAATACACTGCTGAGGGGAGCAGCGGGCGAGGCAGGAGAGGTCTGCTGAGCCATTTGGGTCTCTCCCTGGCCGGGTATCAAACTTGTGCTGCAGTGGCTCTGGATAGCTTCATAGTGCTGTGCTCAACCCACTGTGCCACTAGGGAGGCCCTAGACTGTACCTTTTAAAAAGATTTCTCTTAATGCTCTTTTAAAGTACAAAGTTTAATTTTGACGAGTCCAATTTATCAGTTTTTCTTTTATGTTTCATGATTTTGGTATCATATCTAAGATCCTTTGCCCAGCCAGAAGTTGCCAACATTTGCTCCCGTGTTTTCTGTGAGTTTTATAGTTTTCACTTTCATATTTAGGCCTATGATGTATCTGTGTTCATTTTTTTCTATATGATGTGAGATGTTTTTGCATGTGGGTGTGTAATCGTCTGGGCACCATAGCTGAAAAAAAAAGCACTGTCCATTCTCCCACTGAATTATTTACACCCCTTTGCCAAAAATTGCCTATACTGTAAGGGTTTCTATCTGGACTCTCAGTTATCGTCCATTGACTCATAAGTATTTATCCTTGCATCAGTACCACACAGTATTAATTCATGTGGCTTTATAATAAATTTTTATTTTAGGTAGATTTTTCTTCTTCAAAATTTTTGGACTGTATTTTGCATTTCCATAATTTTAAAATTCCATAAATTTTAGTATCAGTGTGTCAATTTCTACATAAAAAGTTAGTTGGGACTTTGATGGGAATTGTTCAATTGATCAAATTGATCAATTTGGGAAGAATTTCCATCCTGGTAGTATTGTGTCTTTGAATCTACAAATGGGGAATGTCTCTCAGTTTATTTGAATCCTCATTAATTTCCCTTAGTAGTATTTTATAATTGTTTGTGTAGAAGTCTTGCACTTCAATTAAATTAATCCTTAAGCATTTTATTCTGTTTATGCTTTATGGATAGAATTTTTTAAATTCAGTCCTTCCCTTAGATTGTCATATTTAGTCCTGACAATCACATGTTCCTTGGAAAAATTAAAATGGTAAAATAACTCTCACTATAATCTTTCACCCAGACACGATGTTTCTGAACATGTGGGTGCTGATTCTTGCAGACACTTTTGCTAGAGGCACTGTAGCAGAGCTTACGATGCCCTGAGCTGCATCCTTCAGCCCCCA
Organism: Scalopus aquaticus; assembly: GCA_004024925.1. NCBI lineage: Eukaryota > Metazoa > Chordata > Mammalia > Eulipotyphla > Talpidae > Scalopus > Scalopus aquaticus. The sequence continues at coordinate 19,273 of PVIJ01008605.1, forward strand.
GGTTTCAGCTTAGCTGCGGGGCACATTGTCATGCACTCTGCCAGGGTGTATCCAAGTTCACATCAGTGCTTTTTGCCTTTGCTTTCTAGAAGTCAGGAAATTCTTCTCAGTTATGTGTAGGCAACAACCCATAGTTTAAAAACAGCTATCACCTCTGGATTGGAGGCAGCCCTACACCAATGAGGGTAGCATGGATAATTGCCCAGCTTTCCCATCCAGCAGGACATAGGGTGTGGGACAATTCTAAGTTGCCTCCTGCATTGAAACCCAGTTCCACACACTGGAACCTACTCATTTATTGACTTTTCTCCTTTCTGTTTCAAGATAACGTCCCCTCGTAAATATCTCTGCCCAGTCCTAGCTGAAGATCTGATTTCGGACTAGACAGGTATCATATTGGGTCTCTTGACATACTGGGAAGGTGACCAGGAGAGGCAGGGAACTGACAACGATGACCCAGAAAAAAAAAAAAAGGAAATAGCTGAAAAAACTGATTATTACTAGTAGAGTGAATCTGATGACCTGTGAAAATAATAGCTCATATTTATTGAGCTTTTATAGATCAGGCTTGTAGTCTTTCATTAACTCTAATAGATTTTATCATCCTCATTTTACACAGTAGGAAAATAAGGCACAGAGAAGTTAGATAACTTGCCCAAGGTTGCACAGCCAGCAAGAAATAGAATCAGACATTCCTCATATCCTTTCCAGGTAGTTTGGTTTGGTTTTGTCTGTGAAGGGTTGTTTTTAAGTTTTTAGCCTGGGCTTACAAATTGAAAGATTTCATGTAAGAACACTGTTTTCCAGTTCATCTGGAAAATCCAGAAAATCTAGATAAACTGTCTGGTAGAACATCATGGCAACAAACATCTAGAGCTTGGAGCCACATGCCCATTAGGGTGGGTATAGACATGACCTCTCATTTTTGTGACTAAATGGCTCTGAAAGCTTTTTATTTTTTGAACTCTTAAAGGCTCCATCTAAAGGTTATCCCCAGGTATAGAGCACAATTTGGGCATGTAATAAGGAACCAAATAAATGTTTAGGAAGTAAATGAATAAAAGTGGAATCTGATTTTTTTCACCCTTTTCCTCTTCCTCCAGCTCTCCTTTCTGATTGAGAACCCCTGAATTGCAACACTAAGTGGTAATATAAAGAATAATTTCCTTTTGATCCAAGCAGCCAAGACCCAGGTTTTAAGTACCTGTAAATGCTGTACCTGACTTGGGCTCCCGCTGACATTTTATATCAATTGAAAATGTTTGCTTCTTTAAAACCAGCTTTTGTTCTAAAGAACCTGCCAAAGCTGGGGGTAAATGGCTAGGCCTGTGCATTGGTTCCCTCTTAGATCAGGTTGTGCACAATGGCCTCTTTGTAAAGTCCTTAAAGCAGGGTGTGGCTAGGCAGCATGTCCTGCCCCCAGCTTTGGAGATTGCTCATAACAGCGCTCACGATGCTTGGGGACACAGCTGTAATCCGCCTGAGGTTGGAAAGGCACAGACTGTTGAACTTACATGTGGGTGTGTAATGTTCCACAGGGGAACCTTTTCTCCCAGCTTGTGAGCAAAGCTCATTTGAATGAGTGCAGGTCTGCAGGGGCATAGCTTGAATTGGCAGTGTGATGCACAGCACAGAGCATCAGCTCCAGGAGCTCACATAGCCCCTTAGCAGAGCCCAGTCTGTTCATCCCCATCCCCTATCCAGTCTCTCCAGTCCAGACTTGAGACAACACTGCTTGGCACCAAGGGAGGTGCCTTGGCACCAAGGGAGGAAGGGAAGTGCTTGGGTTCTTCCAGAAGGAACTCACCTTCTTATTTAAATGGGTGGTGGGTGAAAGGGAGTCTCTCTATAGTCCTTCATTACTGAACCTCTATTTGTGAGAGCAACATGAATTGCTTAGCGCAGCAGTTTCCAGTCTAAGGCACTCACGCCTCCTAAGATCATTTGCAAAGCTGGAGGTGTTTTTGATGTCAATGACAGGGGGTGTGGGAATTGCTGGTGGCCTCTAGCATGTAGAATCAGGGATGCTGCTAAACATCCTACAGTGCATAGGACAACCCCACAATAAAAAATTATCTATCCTCAAATGTCAGTAGTGCCAAGGTTGAAAAACCGCCTTTAAGGATGGTTTTTTGTTATTTTTTAAACTTTAATTTATAAAGAGCAACTTATTATTTTATAATCAGAAAAGTAAAATAAGGTTTATTTTAAATACAAATAAATAGATATACCCAAGTATCACCTTCTTTGATTATTTATAATATGTGTTGGCACATAGTAGGTACTCCATACCTACTTGGGGAGTGAAAGACATACTACAGTAGTGTCCCTTAGTTATAAAGTGGTTACTTACTCATGGAGTCAAATTACAGCTCTCTGGAGGAAGGAGGCAGGTATTGGACAATATTTATTCATTTATTTTTCTGCTTTTGATTTTAGCACATTGGTTCTTTAATCCAGCTGTACTTTGTTTAATAAAATGTCAGATTTGCTAATAAGCTTGGCCTCTTTCTCTTCTCAACCCTTGCACTGTTATTTGGGTGGATTTTACTTGATAAATTTCCAATCCATCTGTATGAGAACCAGATTTGCTACTGGTATGGATTGTTGCCATAAAGCTGCTTTTAAATGAGAAAGAAACATTTTGTAATTGAAACATTCAATTCATATATTCAGGGAATCAAAAAGTCCCAAGATTTAAGAATTAAGAATTTCGTAATTGTTCAAAACAAGAGGCCAGGTGGAATCTTGATGCATTTCTGGTCCTACTTGGCAGCCACCAAGATTGCTGATGGCCCTGTGGGCCTGTGGCCTCTCCTCCCATGTAGTCCGTGGTTTCTTTGTGACAGTTCCACCACCTGAAATTTTATCAGGTATTGTCGACTTGCTTCTCTGTCTGCTTTTCCTCTTCAAGATTTAAGTTCTCTATGGTCAAGACTTTGTTCTTGTTATCTACCGTTGTACCACTAGTAAATATTTGTTGAATGCAGCGGGAAGAGACCCAGAGACAGAGTGACCTAAGGTCATACCGGGCCCCATCAGGAGAACGAGCCGTCTCACCAGATCTGGGCTCTCACATTTGACTCACCATGCACGATCCACCAGACATACTCTTGAGCACCGCATTGTTGCCTGAGGAGACTCAAGAGCACAGGGGCCCAGTGTGGCATCCTCATCCCCAGATGACGGGGCTACCGTAGGGGTGGTCTTGTGACATGACACATAGAGTAACCGACCTGGTTGGCCTGGGACCAAGGAATTTCGTGGGATGCAGGATTTTCAGTTTTAAATAGGGAAAATCCCAGTTAAACTGGGATGACCACAGCATTCACTAAAAACTGATGCTGCCATATAGTGGATGCTCCCTCTGGGAAATGCTTCCAAGTGTCAGGGAGCCGTGGACTCTCAGTGGGAGAAGGAAGAGACCTTAGCAATTGTTGAGTCCAGAAGTTATAGACTCATATGTCTGCACGATTTTGTGAGATACGGGAACTGTGGCAAACTGGGAATATTTGTCCTTTTCAAAAGGTGCCAACTTAAGGTGACACATTCAACTCAAAGTGACTGTTGACGTACAGGAATCAGAGCGGGTGTGGCCAGGTGGACACTTCAGAGAAGTCTGAAGTGTGTGTGTGTGTGTGTGTGTGTGTGTGTGTGTGTGTGTGTGTGGTGTAATGTAAATGTTTAAAATGTAAACACAAACTCAGTCAAGCCCGTATGCCACTGATTGATGGCTGCCAATCTGACTTTTTTTACATAGGGAAACTGAGGCACAGAGTATATTGAGTTCAGAGCTAGGAGTGAAGGATCTAACCTCTTGACCAAAGAGCTTCAGTAAAAAATGAGTTTCTATGATGATTAGTTAACTTGGTTGGGTAAGGGATGGGAGGGGAGAGGGAGACTTGCAAAGGAAAAAAGTAGACTTGCAAAGGAAAAGTAATTGAGCATCTACAGGCTTCATATAATTACTTAATTATTTCAATGTATAAAATCACACTCATTTTCACAACAACCCTTTCAGTAAGTTACTTAATCTCTCTATGTCTGTTTCCTTATGTGAAAAAACAATAGTAATTCATGAGAGTATGGTAAAGATGAAAGGAGTTTAATTCACAAAAAACTTGTAGAGCCACATGGTGTGTTGACTCCATTGTCATTGCTCTGAGTTTTATCACTGTTCTCATTTTACCTGTGAGGAAGCTTACTTCTCAGAGGTTATCTAACTTGTCCATGATTATACAGCAATCAGTCAGAATCAAGAGTTGAAGCCTGATTGCCTGACTATAATTACAGGGGTCTTTCCCTCTATTCCCCCTTGCTATGTCACCAGGCTTGTGTTATAAATTGAAGATAAGAAAAACAAAAATAGTCAATGTTTCTCCTCCTAATCATTGTACAGACCATCAAGGTCAGATGTTAAGTTCTGTGGTATTTCCCTCTGCTGTCGGCCAAGTATCATCTGCAGTGATAGAAGAGAAAACGTTACACAGATAATAAAAATGGTGGATAATAAAAATAATTTCTCCTTGGGCACTCATTATGCAATTTGGGGGGCAGCTAATTTATCTTTTTAATTATGTTTTGCTTAAGCTGATTTTAAAATTAGTTTGTTTACCCTGAGCACACACTGATTAACAGCAGGGAGAGGTGGCCTAGAAACATCTTGGGTGGTAGAAAGAAGATATCTCAACATTTGGGGGAATTTCCATGGATAATTTTCATGTAGCTATGGGAAGGTAGAAGGTTGATGTGTTGATGGTGTGCTCAGTATAAATAATTATTGTGATTTGTTATTGGGAGTATTTAAATACAAGGCTGAGGATTGTAGATGCAGAGAACTGAATGGACCCAAACCTCTTCTTGTTTATTCTTTAGTACTGAGAGTTCAGACAATCAAGGTAGAGAAATCAAACGAGAAGAGTGAAAAAGAGAGCTAGCTAGAGGTCACCCCTGGAGTTTCCTTTCAGTATATCCAACCTAGATTAAATGCCTATTGTGTACTGTGAATTGTACCAGGAGTTGGGATACCAAAATGAAAAAGGCCATTGTCTTACCCCATGGAATTCCACAATCTATTAAGAAAAGCAGACTTGTAAATAGAGAAATTATAGCCAGTGGGGTCAGCGCTATTTAAAAAAATAGGATAAATGCTGAAGGGGCAGAGAAAAGATAGTGATGCTCTGCCTTAGGGTTTCAGGATGGACTAAGTGGGTCTGTCCTGAACTTTTCCTCTGCCCTGCTCTAATTTGGGGGCAAGAGTGGGGAGCCCCTGCAGGCTCAGTGTCAGCTGGCTTCTGGTTGGTTTAGCTAATTGGAGCAGCGGTGACAGACTGGAGGACAGGAAAGAGGGAAAGGTCAGGATAGCTCTCCTGTTCCTTCTCTGCCCAGAGTGGTATCTTCCAAATCTTCAAAGCTTTTGGGTCTCACTGTGACTCCACTTCTATGGGACGTGCCATGCGGTGGGGCCTCAGCTGGGCATCACAGCCTGTGGTCTGTGGCAACCTCCTCTGATGGCTCCTCCAACCTATGGGAGGTAATAGCTTCTTGCTGGTGCTCATCTGTTTTATCCCACTGTCTCCTGGCTGATGGCTCAGTTTGTCCCTCACCTGGAAATAACCCCCTACCCTGAATTCATTCTATTTAAATACAGAAAGTTGTTTCTGAGTTTCATGGTGGACTGTATGAATTTTGGGTTTCCCAGGGGAGCTAATATCTGAGCTGGTTCTTTTTTTTTAATATTTATTTATTTATGCATACAAGCTGGGGTGCAGGCCAGATGTGAGGGGTGATGAGAGGGTTCACCAGAGACAGAGTGGGAAGTAGAACAGACAGATTGACCAAAATACACTGCTGAGGGGAGCAGCGGGCGAGGCAGGAGAGGTCTGCTGCGCCATGTGGGAATCTCCCGGCAGGTCACTGAACTCGTGCCACAGCTGCCAGTAGCTCCACAGTGCTGCGCTTAACCTGTTGCACCACCAGGGAGGCCTCTGAGCTGGTTCTTTTAATGAATGAAAAGAAATTTCCTAGCCAGAGACTCAAGGAAGACTGTCCTAAATACACCTGGAGGTGTGAGATACTTGAATGGGACAGGTACCCTGGCAGTGGGGAGCCATTGAAGATACTCAGAAAGAGAATAAAATATTCTCAAAAGAAATAAAAATAAAATATTTTCTAAAGAAAATATTTCTTTAGAAAACTCAACTAACTCTGCTCAATATAGATTGCTAAAGAAAAGAGCAGGGTGAGCATGAAAGCTACTTAAGAGATAATCACAGCAATTCACACAAGAAGCCATTGAGGCTTGAACTATAATGGCTTGATGGGGAGATATGGAGAGGAGAGGACACACCCTACATCATGCACTCTTGATTAACTCCAGGACACACCCTAGATCATGCACTCTTGATTAACTCCAAGAAAATAAATGCTTATTTTCCTGACACATATTAGATGCTCAATAAATATTTGTTGAATAAATTAATAACACTATTATTAGTGCTGTGCTCTAGCCAACTGAGATAACCGGCCAGCTAAGACTCTAGTAGATTGTTTATGTTGAGAAACTTTGATTGCACCCACTTTTCTTCCCTCTCTACCAGAACCCTAGGCGACTTGATAATGCTGGATGTCTATGCACAAGGTCTCCAGGTTTCTGCCTCCTCCTTTCTGCTCAGCATGGGGTTCACACCTCTCTAGAGCAACCAGTCTTCTCTTTGTTTGCTTAACAGTTCTTCCCTGTTAGAACCATTCAATCAGCAGGTATTTGCTAAGTGCTTATATACTAATAGCAGACATTTACTGAGCACTTACAACATGTTAGGCGCTAAGCCCTTGCCATGCATTTGTCTCAACCCACATTACAGCCCAGTGAAGTAGAAGTCAATTTTGTTCTTCTTTTATACATAAGAAAGACACATAGAGGCTGAGGAACTTCTTACAGACATGCAGCATTTGGTGGAAGGGTTGGGATTCACACCCAGGTTTCTGCTCTGAACCCCTCAGTCATACTGCCTAGCACTGTGTGCCATGTGGGTTGGGAGACAGAAAGAAATATAAGACAATTGTGTGGGGAGGAAAGATGTGAATCTGTTAACCTTGGTGCTAAAAATGTGTAGGATTTCAAGGCAACAAAAGCAAAATGGCCACATTCTAGAATGTGATTATTGCCAATATAAATGGTAGGGATCAATATAATTGAGAGAGATCACCCCAGACTGGGATACTCAAGGGAGGCTTAAAGAAGCAGGTAGTATTTGATTTGTGGTTTTCCTGCTAGCTAAGAAGACATGCTGGACTCCTTTGAAACAATGCAAGAAAAACTTGGAGGTCACTAGTGGGCTGATGCAGATTGCAAGGGGAAATTAAAGAAGGGAGAGACTAGTATCAACTAGGAAAAGACACCAGGTTGATCCCCCAGCTCTGGGTGGACAACCTGTGGGTGGAATCCCTTTTACTAATTGTTGTGCCCAAAAACCCATAGTGAACTCACTTCAACATGTGCATTCCTAGGTAAAGATAGTCTTTTTCTGGAAAGAAGGAAAGGAGGGAGGAAAAGAGGGAGAAAGACTCCAGCTCTGCCTTTAGATGTAGCCCCTTCCCAGTCTTTTTTTCACACATCACCTGTGACCACAGCAGAGAAGACAGATCCACTACAGCCAAGAAAGAGGCTCTGTTCCCCCAGAATGAAACGGTAAGCACACATGAGTTTTGAGTTTACTCCCTCAATGACTTATTCGTTAGGTAACATAGGCAAATGATGCCAAAGAACAGAGTATATAAGCTTGGAGGTAAGAATGACTGCTCATGCCTTGAATAAAATCTATATTTGTTTAGCCTGTCCATCATCCCTTCCCTTGGGAAATGTCTTCCCTACTCTCTTTCATCTCAGTGGAACTCAATCAAATACGCTGTCCTCTGCCACAGTGGAGAGGATATAACCCAGATGGTCAATTACATGGCTCTTTCCCTCTGACCATGATGATTTGGGCCAATCCAGAAAGTCAGGAGAGTCCCAGTCCCAATACAGGATCTATGAGAGTCAACACTGGGGAAAGTTCTGCTGTACAGGGCTTCAGTCATGTACACAACTCTAATAGGAACAGTCCCTTGGTGAGTGCACGTTCAACCATATTCAGAGACTCATTGGATAATGCTGTTCTGGCTTATCCAGTTGAGGGTACATTTTACTTCCTAAGACAGAAGCACATAATGGAGGCATAGACCTTAGGCTCTTTGCAGCAATGGTGACTTGAAGAGGGAAAACAGGTATGTATGCCCTTCCCAAGTCCTTCCATCTAGGTTTCCTATTAAGGCAAAAAAGGACTTTGATTACTTATTGACAATTTTTCTTCTAGGAAGAATTGTACAAATTCATGTATCCACTAGAGTTCTGAATATTTCTTTTTTCCTTGCCTTCATCAATTTAAAATGTTTAATTTAAAAAATCAATTTGGTAGATAATTATTGTTGTTAATCTAATTTATATTTCTTTGATTTTCAGTGGAGTTAGAATCTTTTTCATACTTACTCTCCATTTATATTTCTTATTTTATGAATTATTCCTTTGGGTGCATTTGCAATTTTCTGTTGGTAGGTTCAGTTTTAAGTTGATTATTAAAGAATTGTTTGTATTTTAGGACCTCAAAAATTTATCTGCCTCAGATGCTGCAAAGTCTCGGTTTTTTTTCCTTTGATGTTCATTGTGAGTTTTTCAATGTAATACAATAGAATTTATTTACACAATAAAATGCATCCACTGTAAGCATACAATTCAGTGAGTTTTGATAAAAGTATATGCCCATATAGCCATGACCACAATCAAGACATAGTACATTTCTGTCACCCCAAAAAGTTTCCTTGTGCTACTTTACATAAATCTAATTTTCATCACTTCATGTTTTTTCTATTCTAGTGTCTCATATAAATGGAATCATAAATAAACTTTTTCAAAAAACTTAATATTTTTGAGATCTTTCCATGCTGTTCTCAAAATAAATTAGAAAATGAAGTCAGTCATGAATTATGAAAAAATATTTTTAATACATTTATCTTACATACTGATACTATGGATGCTTCTCACATACAAAAATTTAAAGTTTTTGTGAAGTTAGTTTCAATTTTTTCTTCATACTCATGCCTTTGATTTTACTCTTAGAAAGGTATTACATCTGGCATTATACAACTATTTATAATATTCTGGCATTTTTATAAGGTTAATTTTTTTGTCTAAAATGGAAATAAAGTCTAAAATAGAAATATTAACAGTTTTAATCTATCAGTCAGAATTACTTTTTGAAGATGTTAGCAAGTTATTCTAATATCTTTTTATGATATTCTATCCTCCCCTGATTTAAAATGCCATGTTCATTAAATATTAAAATATTTGAAGATACTTGGATCCGTTCTGCTCCCTTTATTCTATCTTCCAGCCTCGGGAACATCTGAACATTCTTATCAATGCTAATATCTTTTCTATTTTGTGAATACTCTCTCTCTCTCTTTCTCTCTCTCCCCCCTCCTATCTCTCCCCTCCTCTTTTTCTCTCACATATGATGTATTGAAATCCAGATATGTTCTCCAAGCCAGTCACTTTCCCCCACCAAATCATCTTGATGTGTTACCTTCTAGCTTAGTGAGAATATTCTTTTCTTTCCAATTTTATTGAAAATAATTGGCTAGTATAATTGTATGTACTTAAAATGTGTAATGTGATGATCTACTATACACATATATTGTGGAATGATTACCAAGGTCAAGAAATTAGCATGTCTATCATTTTTCAGAATATTCATGATTTTGATATTGTGGTTGTATTTACTTGGTGAGAGGCATGCAGAAACAGAAGTATTCAAGCTAATGGAAAACTAGCTTATTACTATCTAGTAATTCAGTGGCCCTGGTTTTTGCCAATGAATAGAGAGAAAATGAGCCACTTTTTCAAATCACTGAAGTCTAATTTATAAATTGCTTTTCCCAAAATACAAATCTGTAGGTGACTCCCCAAAGAAAAATGAACCATTCACAATAGTGGTTAGTCCTAATTGACTTATTAGCACAACGAATTGATTCCCATATTTGCTGTAGCCAGACCTAAGAACTAAATATACTTGACTCCAAATAAAGAAGACAGGATAAGAGGGAGCATTAATCTTACTCTTGGGAAAGTCACAGTAAAATGATTCCTGACTTATTTTTCAAAGTAGCCATTTGCCATAGATTTTACCAGTGAGATAGGCTTGTAAATAAACACCAAGAGAAAGAACAGAGTACCTGGTGAACTCATTTTGTGGTAGTTACGGGGGTTAGAAATAAAATTATGAGGACCCTAACCAAGCACAGCAACATAGGAGGCGAGGGAGCCGGACATACGTCTTGCACAGGGTAATGCCTCTGTCTGCATTTCTTTTGCCTTATGGGAAATTTGGGTTTAGTTTATTTAAAAATAGGATTCTTATATAGCATGTTCATGTGGCTCTGTCGAAATAATGGACAAAGGCTGACATTCTTCATAAATTTAAGGTGTTATTTACTTCTGAAAGTATAAGGAAAACTGAAAAAAGCTGGTTATCTGTTAAAAACTGTTGGTAGTCGGGCTTTTAAAAACATGGAGGACTGTGGGCTGTGGTTTGGTAACATACATCTGAAGAGGTATGATCCTATACTTCTGAATCATATGCAGTGTTGTAAACCAGTGTTACCTCAAAATAGGAAAATGATCTTAATTTCCCCTCAGATAACCACTGTTAATAGGTTGGTATGAAACTTTGCAGGCACAGTTTATGAAACAAAGACTTACAAAGATAAAATAAGTAGTTCCTTTTCCACATTTCCCTGGGTCTGGCCCAAGGACTAGGTTAGCAGCTGTTTTCCAAAAGCTGGCCTCTCTCCTACCCCCCTCACAGCTCTGCCCAGTTGACCAGCAGATCCATAAAGTTTAATGTCATATAGTCTTTTAGTTAGTGATTAGTCATAGTCTCATAAAAACTTGTTTAGATGCTTGTGGTGTGTGGATTCAGTTTTAAAACTCTATCCTCCTCAAGGCAGAGTTGCTTTACCCTGCTAGTGTTCCCCACTTACCATGTGACCTTGTAGTTCCATGGCCTTGTGGTCATCTTCTTTGTACTCTGATGTCATCTGTTAAGGACACTGAAGGTCAGCCTCTATCTTACTTTCCAATAAATAAATGGTCGACATGTCCAGGATGAAACCCTGAATAGCTCAATGCCATGAAATCAGGTGGAAAGCTAAGCAAGAGTCCTTGGGAAGGGAGGAGAGAGAGGCTAGCACGTGGTTTGGCTTGGTTTATTTCGGGTTAGAAGCATTGGCATGGCAGCCTTCCTACCTTTGCAAACTGGGGGGTTTTCAAAACCAGCTGGTGCTGTGTTACCCAATCTCAGCTCTTTTTCAAATCAGCCACGTGAACAGCATACCTAACAGTATGATAGGTAGCACCTGTGTCTTTTGTTCAAAATGGGACTTGTGTGTGTGTGTGTGCGCGTGTGTGTGTGTTGCCTATTTCATAGCATTATTCTAAAATCAGTACATATTAATAAATGAGATAGGACTTAGTACAATGCAAAACACTGTGTTCTTTTTTTTCTTTTATATATATATTTTTAAAATTTAATTTATATACTTTATTGTGTATCCCCGTAGGTTTCCCACCACCAATTCACCCGTGAACCATAGTCCCTTGTGCTCTTTTCTCCTCTATTTTGGTCTGTCTTCCTCCCCCTCCCCTGTAGAATGTCTCTTATTTGTGGTTGCCTGCTAGTTTTTGCTTTTGTTATATTTTGTGTGCTATTTCGCCTTCTGATTTCTCATTTGGCTCTCTTATAGTCCTCCTATAAGTGATACCATTTGATATTTTTCTTTTTTCTTCTGGCTTATTTCACTGAGCATTACCCCTTCTAGCTCCATCCATGCTGCTGATAATTGTGGTTATCATTTTTGATTGCTAAATAGTATTCCATTGTATACACTTACCACATCTTCTTGATCCAGTCATCAAATTTTGGGCATTTGGGTTGTTTAAGGACAATACCCTTGGACCAACTCACTCTGGGGAAAAAAAAAAGCAAGTGTCATGAGAAGCAGAGGTTAAAGCTCTAGGCTTTTGTGTATTTGCACAGTTCACCCAACAATTCCTGATTCGAGAGAAAACTGTCCAGAGTGGAGAGTGGAGGAGAACTGTCCATCTGGCTTTGATGTCAGTTTGTGGGACCAAATTATAGAAGATGGTATCACAGTAACTTACATCCCAAACATTCCATTCACTGTTGCTTCTCCTCAGTTATACCTCAGACCCTCCACCTATACCCTTAGGCCCGCGGACTCTCAGTTTCCCCAGAATTGTCTCAGAGTTAACAGAACTCACTGCAGGCAGAGTATGTTGACTATGAGAGTGTGTATGGGGCTGGGGTGGGGAATCGGTAGGCACAACAGGAATGACTTGAGTTAGTCAGAAGTTATTTAGGGAAAGTGGCTTCAGAAAATAATAGGCAGAGTTATCAGGAGGTTCTACAGGCCTCTCCCCACATCCATGAAGTTGGATGTTAGCACGCCAAGCTCGCGACAGGTCAGTGTCCTGAGTCCACTGGGGGGGGGGGAAATTATGATATGCCGACAAATGCTTAACAAGTAGTTTGATAGGGGAGGGAGCAATAAACAAAGCCCTGATTTGTAGTATTTACCAATTTCTGGTGTAAATACTCTCACCATGACTGAGTTGGAACTCCAGGTGATGTCACTGAACTTGGGCTTGAGAAGAGATGTGTTGTAACACACCATATGTAGTATTCCCATCATAGAGATCCAGTGGACATATATAACTCCAAATGCATAGATAAGAGTAAGTGTAATGAAATAATTAGGAAGTTATGAGGTTTAAGTGTCTATTACCTTTGTTTTTAATGTAATTTACTTAATTGTATGTCTATATAATTTAATTTTTAATAATAGCAGTGTTTAACAACCATCTGGCAAAATTCCTGAAATTTTGACACTCACATCTTATGAGCCATATGAGCTGGCTCCAGCATGCCACTGAGCTGAAGGAGAAAAGAAAGTTGAAAGAGTGTATCAGTGGAATATCTAACCTTTAAACAGGGTACAAGGGTCTTGTCTCCTACCTATACCACCGCACAGCAACTGAAGAGCCCTAAAATGGGTGTGAGGAAAACAATTGGTCTTCTTGTCACAACAACAAAAATAAAAGAAAACAAACAAAAACACACCAAAATCTTTACTGTGCTGACATCAAATTTTCATCTCATTTCAGGTTAACTTCTATCCATCCAGCAGATAACAGGTTTGGGAGAGAAGGGTTACAGGAAGAATGAGTTTTGAGATGTGAGGAAAATGAGAACTTGGATGGTATCAGAACAAACAAGGACTATCATAGAAGATTCTAGAAACCAGTATTTGGATGCTTTAAGCTTAGGTAGGGAGAAGAAGCAGGAAAGATGATAGGAGGAAACTAACTCTTCACACTTCACAATTTTGCCCTAGGCCAAGCTACACATTATTTGAAGAACAGCATTCCCTTATGGCATTCTCATGGTAGAGGCAAAACCTTCTGTAGCCCCAGATACACACATTATAAAATAGTCTCAGAATTTAGGCCACAGAGCCATACTCAGAAATCACAATGGGACACAAAGTGAGAAGTGCCCGAGGTCTCAGTGCTCCCAAATACTGCCCTACTGAATACCCACAGAGAGGAAAATGACCAAATGCCATTTCAGTCCATTACACTGGTCAACAGTGAGATCATTACTGACTTAAAAAGGCCCTAATATGTAGTATCTTGGTGTGCTGAACATGAATATAACCCTGAAAATTTTTTATTAGCTCTCGTTTTGAAGATACTGCATGTAATTCATTTTATATGTTTCACCTTGTAAATTTATCCAGTAGGACTGCAACATCCTAAATCAGCCTAGAATGATGTGATATTGCATCGTATTGCATAATACCATCATGCACACATCATCCAGAGTTGATTGCATCATTTTCTGATGCAATGCAAGACTACTGCCAGGCGGCTGCTGATGTAAGCTGACGTCAGCAGTGCACTAGATAAAGCCCTATTGGAAAGGTTGAGCATTGAAAATATTTCAGACTTTGTGCGAGACAGTTTAAGCTACTGTTCCATAGAACTGTCATGATTTTATTCATTTAGGCACAATGCAGAACAGTAATACCTCAAAAGTACATTAATAGCGTGGACAATTTCTGCTCTATTTGTGGGGAAGTGACATTTGCCAACCTGAAGAAAAGTATCACTTCTCAAGTGAAGAAGGCTTATCATCTTTACTTTGGATGCAAGGTTGGTGACCAAGACAAGCCTTGGGCCCCACATATATGCTGTGCTACATGTGCACCACAGCTTTCACAGTGGTTCAATGGCAAAAGAGCATCAATGCCGTTTGCAGTCCCCATGGTGTGGAGAGAGCCAAGAAACCACATCAAAGACTGTTATTTCTGCTTGGTTCCTCCTCTTTCCAGTGGAATAATGAAACAAAAGAAGTTGAGAATAGTCTACCCAAACATTCTGTCTGTGTTAAGATGACCGGTTCAACACTTTGCTGCAGGGTGATGCTAAACAAGCATGGACTGCTTTTCGCCTAGTGTCTACAAACTTTCTTGGGGATGTTAGAGCAGAAAACTACAAGGAACTAGTAGAAGACATGCTGATGCAGTATCAGAAACTTGGCTGCAATATGTCTCTAAAGATCCACTTCCTTCATTCCCATCTGGATTTCTTCCCTGAAAACTGTGGTATGGCTAGTGATGAACATGGGAACATTTTCATCAAGATATTGCATCAATGGAACAAAGATACCAGGGAAAATGGTTCACTACAATGCTGGCTGACTACTGCTGGACACTCCCCAGAGATGCTCCTGAACAGCTGTACAAGAGATAAGTGAAGAAATCTAAGAAGTAGTCTGTGACTAGATTTCTTACAGGTATTAACCGTAGGCCTATTACTATTGGCATGTATTTCGTGATGTAAACATCCATTTATTGCAGATTACAAAAAAAACTAGAGCCAAAATTAGAATTTGACTGTCGTATTCATGTTGAGCACATACAAATTTATAGGAAATTACTGATTTTATTTCAGTATTATAACTTTTGTAAACATTTGTTGACCAGTGTTATTAGCCCAATCTGCTTCTTGAATGGGAGCAGAGTTAGATATCTAGTTCCCAAAATAACATTGTAATCTGCGGTCTGGAACAGTCATGCCTACCAAAAGGTGTGTGTGTGTGTGTGTGTGTGTAGGTTGGGGTGAAAGAATGAGCACTACCTGTGTGTATATGCAATACTAATTTTCTTTCCCATTTTATATTTTATTTCTAAACAGGAAATGTATTGCTAAAGAGTGGGGAAATGCAAGGAGGGGACCTAGACTGTTGAGTACCCATCAGGACCAGGTATTGTGCAGCTCCTTCCATCAATTATTTCATACAATGCTTGAGAAATTGAGGTGAGCAAAATCCAACAGCCAGGAAGTGGTAGAACTGCGTATCAACTTATCTATCAGACACCAAAGACCACTTCCCTCTGCTCTGCTGCTGTTAATTGCATCCTTTGCAGATCAGACCAGAAGTGTTGGGTCACCCTCCTCTTAGTATACCAACACCACCCTCCTGGAAGACTTCTGCCAAATGCTGCTTGAAAGTAGTGATTTCAATACAAAGAGTTACCATCTGAGTGTCTGAATGGCAGCATGTGAACTAGGAAGAGACTACACAACTATCCTAGATCCAGTGATACCCCTTAAGAGTTATAAAACCAGATAATGGTAGACACTAATCCCTGTAGATATATTACAGTTACTGGTTTGGGCCTCCCTGGTGGCCTCGGGGTTTAGTCTCAGCACCTTACCTCTATGGCCTGAGTTTGATCCCCAGCTAGGGAGCTAACCCACATATGGTGCAGCAGACCTCTCTTGTCTCTCACACTGCTCCCATTAGCAGTGTATGTCAGTAAATCTACTTGTTCTGCTCTCCACTCCAGTTACTGGTTTATTCATAAGTGTGGCATTGCTTATGCACATTCTTCAGTGTGTCTTGAAATCAGATGCCCTTCGATGATAAAAGTGCATTAGATTGTATAACAGACCATCACTATTTTTGACTTTGGGATAGTGGGATGCTTAACACTATGAGAAAAATCGAATAGAACAATAGCTATATTTCAAAAATAGCCTCTGGCAGAGAGTGGATAATTGTGTACTATAAAATTATCATGGAATTCCTTCCTACCATCGGATTCCAGAAAGTATTCAAAATATGAATCAAAATGAATCCATTTCCCCAGCCAAGACCATCATTTATATGGGCTCTGTCCCTGTACAGAGTCAAACTCAACCCTCCCTCCTTCCTCTCCTTTCTCTTCTCCAGGAAGAGAAATGTCCCTTTCAGTCATTCCCAGGAAGTCTGGTGAAGGGACAAGGAGGCTGCCCTGAGAAGGAAATTTGAGAGAAACAATACAGATGGGGGCAGGCTGAGGGGATGAGTAGAAGGATTTGTGCCTGAGGCCCTTGTAGGACTGAGGAATGAGAGTAGGGGAAGAAGCAGGGTCTCCACAGCATCAGAGCCCCCCCACCTGTTTACACTAACCAATTTCCACCACTCAAGGGGGAAAATTGAGCTGCGTATTTGATGGTGAGGAAGTGAAGTGGAATGTGAGAATCCTCATTACTGACGTCAAACTTGCCTTTCATTTTATTTTTACTCATGACTTTGTGACACAGGATCTAATTTTCCATTGTATTTTTTTCTTCTGTCAGGACCTGAGTGATGACAAGTGACTTTGTGCCTGAGCCTGGAAAATAGGATTTTAAATTTGAAGCCAGGGACCCTCCAGAATTCAGTGTCCATCTCTGTCTTCCCCTCGCCTGGCCCTGTCTTAGATTACTAGAACTGTCCCTCAGACAGGGCCACGGGCATCCTGTACCTGCAAGGCCTGGCTGCCCAAGAAGTCAGAACTTGAGGCATCTCATTCAAGCTGCCTCCTCAAGTTGTCTACTCCTTACTCGTGACTGGCTATTCCTTCCCGGCATGGGTGCTGGAGGGAAGCCAGGGAGCAGTGAGGCCGCACGGCAGCCTTGGCGCAGAGCCCCAGCTGCTGTCTGGGCATGAAACCGGCTTTGGCACCAGGAGTATGGTTCCAGCTCCCTGACCCAGAAATGCCAGTGCAGGGCCCTCAGGAGCAGGGCAGGTTCAGGAGCAGAGATGGATCTGGAAGGAATGGCAGGAGCAATAAGGGACGCTGGGCTAAGGTGAGTCATGTCCCACGTGCAGAAGCCACTTCCGGGGGTGTGCCCAGGATGCAGGAGAGAATGGCATGTGTGTCTAGCAAGTGGGCAGAGCAGGATTTATACCAACTTCTTGCTCTGCTGTGAGACTTGGGACCTCGGCCCTGCAATCAGGCTACCTCCATGATTTCTCTCAGCCTCGAATCCTGAGGCAGTGACTCTATTGTGGGGCCCTCTCCCCAGCCTGAAATGGCAGCTTCACCTGGGCGCTTGCACACCCACTACTCTTTCACTTGTTCCCCCCGCCCCCAGCTTTTCAGCAATGTTTTTCAGTCTCTGACCCCAGAGAAATCTCAACTTCCTTGTACTCAGTTCAGAAGATGTTTGTTACTCAGGATTCTGATGTAGAGGTCTGATAAGAGAGGCCTCAGGCATTCCAAGTTAGTAAACCAACAGAATCTGAGGATTTAAAAACCAAGAAACCCAAGGACACACCCTGAGAAGTGGTGCAGTGCCAGCTCCTGCCACCTGAAATCTTCCAGGATATTTAGAAACGTGTGTCAGTGAGTTTGCACTACATTTACTTTGCATTTCTCGTCTGCTTTATTTTCTTCTGTCGAAACAAAGGTTTCCAGTAGCACCAACAACATTGGGTCTGTGTTCTGTTGAATCTGCTGCCATTTGTATGCTTGACTTGGTATTTATTACCTCTACTTCTGTGTCACTTTCTCCATGAATTTAGGTAAAATTGACAGAGTAAATTAAACCGTTGTCTAGAAATGCAGTTTGGGTGCCAGAGAGAACACCTCTAAAGCTCTCCTGGTGTCTCACCCGTAAGTGGGCTCCGTAGCCTCAGGAGGGAGGAGAAGCTCTAGGGCCCATATGCTTGTCTCACTTAGAAATCACTTTCCAAAGACTTATTTGAAGGGGTTTTGGGTCAAGTACTGGAAATTTGTAGTCAGACAGTCCTGAGTTTAAATACTACTTTTTTATTTCTGTGATCCTGGGAAGGAAGTTAAAATCTGTAAGACTCACTTTCCATATCTGTAAAAGAGAGCTACTCAACCCACACGTAAAGTCATTGTGAGGGTTGAAGGAGATTAGCAAGATGAAGTGAGTCCATGCATCAGACACATAGTAGGAACTCCCTTACCTTCCCCACCGTGATCCCAGGGTCCCCCACCCCCAAGGTCTGCCCAGCCACGTAGTTCCACTTCTCTGAGCTCCTCTGTGAGACTGTGAAAGCTGGGAATCTGAATCCTGCCTGAGCAGATAGGACTGTGCTGATTAAAATGTGGCGTGAAGGGTCGTATGAACCTGGGACCTAGGAACACAGTGCAGGGAGAGGAATTGTCTCCGTGAGCAGTTGTTGGAAGTGGTGCGCTGAGGAACGCAGAAACATGGCAGACCTGATCCTCGTCCTGCTCCCCAAGGTAGGGCTGAGCTGTGGATGGGACTGACTCTGCTTGGACTGTTTCTGCCTTAAATCTGCCGTGGATGTTCATGTAAACCTGACTTTGTCTTAGGGCTGGGGAAGTGAACATTGAGCTATGGTGTAGGGTACAATAGCACACTTTATCCTAAGCCAGAATTTCTAGGACAAGACCCCAGCCCCTGTCTTGGCCTCTAACTCCTTTCATGGCCTCTGACTGCCGGCCACACTCCATCCTCTGGGGGTTGTCCTTTGCAAGGGGAAGATTCAGTTGGGATAAGCATTGAGTAGCACTATTGTAGAAGGGGTCTCATGGGCTGTTCCATTTAATATGTGTGTTAATTTTTTTGCAGGAAACTGAAATCTAATTATTTTCCCTTTCTACTCAAACCAAGGTGGAGTGTGGGCCTTGATTCCATTTTATACACATTAAGCCTGTAAGTAGCAGACAGTCATGGGTAACAGGCAGTGTGGTGTCCGTGCTGACTTCAGCATGGCTCTCCGTGAAAAGCAAGAGTGGTCAAGATCCACTGAGAATCTGAAAGTCTTACATAGTTAAGAATTCTGCTCTCCTCCACTAAATTATTTACCCAAGTTACTGATCAGAAACTAATTGCCTTAATCCTCTGTGGTTTCTTTGCCATGGAAAGGAAACAGAGGTCAAGACACAGTGGGTCATGGTATCTGGATGGTCAACCGGGAGATTTTGCTGCCTTTCATATTGTGTCTTTCGTGAGTGGAGGCAAAAATCCACACAGTGGTCTTAAGAAGTATGGCAGGACCCTGTAGCAGGCTGGCTCACAAGCAGGATGTGTTAGGAAAAATCAGCCCATAAATATCATCAGTTGAGTACGCACTATGTGGTAGGCACCCTGTTAAGTGTCAGATATACATGGTCCCTACCGTCGTAGAAGCCTGGTGAGGAAGACCAATTTGCAACAAACAGACACACCAATAATACATAATTTGCAGATCATAATAAAGGAATAGCTATGATAAGAGAGCATAACAGCAGGCTATAATTCAGACTGGGGAGCTGGGTCAAGAAAGGATTCTCTGAGGGAGGTGAGGGCTAAGATGGAGCCTAGAACAGTGCTTCTCAAATTTTAAGGTGTATCAGAATCATCTGGAGAGTGTGTGTGGGAAATACAAACTGATAGGTTTCCGGGTCCTACCCTCAGAGTTTCTGATTCAATAGCATAAAGGGAATCTGCATCTCTTGCAGGTTCCAGGGTGATGCTGAGACTGGTGCTTTGCAGGTCACACTCATCCTACAGGATGAGTAAGAATTAGCCAGGGGGAGAACATCGGTGCAGCAGGGAGCAGTGCGCGCAAACACCCTGATGTGGGAACGGCTTGGGGATTTCAGGTCACGGAAAGGGCAGTGTGTCTGCAATACAGTGGATTATGGGCTGGTGACTTGAGTTGAGACAGAGGAACCTGACCCTTACCCCCATCCTGAAACCCACTGTAGCAGAGTCACCTCCAGTGGCAGTATGTCCTAGAAGAATGGTTGTCTTGGCCCTTGCAGATGGCCTACTGTGACATGAGGCTAAGGAACCTGGGCTGACTATGCGATATTCATTGTGAGGATTTAAAGTGATAAGTCATGCAAAGGGCTGAGCACAAGATCAAGGCTCAATTCATTCTAGTTTCTTTCTTCCCTCCATTCCATGACTTGAAAAATGGCCCTGTGTCAAGTTCCCTATTTTAGCTCTAAGACTACATGTTCCTGGGTTGGTGCTGAGGTGCTATCCTGCACAAGCCAAAAGAGTTGAGGTGGAAATGATCCATGAGTTCTAAACTGGGTCCAGTTAAATAGTTGGCTATAGATACAGATAGAGAAATCTGGATGCCACTTCTGAAAAGCAGGTGTGTGTGTGTGTGTGTGTGTGTGTGTGTGTGTGTGTGTGTGTTTCCCTACATCTCAGGCAATTCATAAATGTCACAGGATTTTTAAAAATTGATTTACCATTGGTTTACACTACAATATGTCACAGGATTTTAAGCCAAGCAAAGAATGACTTGGTTTGTTGAAGCCAAAGTGTACAATTGGCCTTAGTCCAACTCAATTCAGAGCATGATTTTTGAGCATTCACACTCTGCCGGGTATGATGTGAGGTGCTGAGAAGACAAGAGATAGGTGATCAAGACCTCGTCTTTGTTCTTGAAGAGCTACCAGTCTCCCTGAAAGATGGACACACAAATAACATAGAGCAGTAGGGTAAAAGCCACAACATAGTTCTGTACAAAGGGCAGTGAAATCTCAGGAGAGAGAGCAATTTTGCTAGGGAAGTCAGCAAAGGTCAGACAGAAAGTGACATTGAAGCCAAACCTGGGAAGTAAACATCTAGGGAAGGAGCAGGAGTGAAGGATAAATGAGCAAATCTCCTTTAAGAATTTTTTTGTTGTTGTTTTAAGCTCTGACCTAAATTGTCCTTCTGAGCTTCTAGAAGATACATGGCCACATGGTGTTGAATTTGATTTAAAATATTGCATAAACCGTTATATATAGAAACACATATGGAAACAACCTGAAAATATTTCTCTTCAAATATAGTGCCATTTGCTTTTATGAATTTTCTATTTCTGGATGAAAATGTGAAATATGGTCTGGTCTTCTGAGACTCAGAAGAAATTATATCACTATTCCAAGCAAAAATAATGGTGGCGGTTCATTCATTTATTTATCTAGTCAACAAACATTTAGTTAGAAATTTCAATTTTCGAAGTGCTGTTATAGGTCATTCAGGAGCAACAAAGATATATGGGATATTGTCCTATCTTTAGGACTCATCAAGGCTTAGGAGTGAGAAAAACACCTGAACGCAAATAATCCTACCATAAGTGAGTGGTAAGTGATATGAAATGTACTATCAAGATGCTTCAAGTGTCTATAGGAAAGCAAGGTATTTTCTGGTTGGGGATAATCATAGAAAACTTGACTTCTTGCTCAAGGCTTTGTAGGTTGGAAGGGGATTGGACATACAGAAGCAAGGGTAGAGAAAAATATCCAGGCAAAGGGAAAAAAGGGCAGGGGCCACTTGTAAGTGGCACTTTGTCTTGTTTGGGGGTGTGATTTGAGGAAGGAGCTGAAATAGATAAATGTCAGCCTCACAGCAAAGTCTGAACTTGATTCCACTGACAGTGCCACCTTAGAATTGAAATGCCAAGCACTTGTTGCTTGGCTCCTTGTATGCTTGTTTTAGTTGGCATCTCAGGTCTGACCTTCATCTTGGCATAATTTTGTCCAACCCACAGGATATGTTTCAACAAATAAGTCTGAATATGCTGATAGTAAAGTCATAATGTGTCTCCAAATAGTCATAAAGTTTGCTGATTGGAAGTAGACCCTTCAGCAATTTATGATATCTAGAGGTGGAAAAAGATAAGTTTTGTGTCAGATTCCCTTCAGGAAACACATGAAGGCGTGTCCTACACAGGTATGGGCAGGTGTGGATGGGTTAAGGGAGATCAATAAGGTTAGCACCCCTAGGTCTATGGAGACACCTTTAGGTGGGAAGTAACAGGTAGGGGATGCAGTAGACGTTGGTATTTTTTTTAAATCTGAAGTTTTATTTTTAAGGTTTATTTATTTATGCATACTTGCTGGGGTGTAGGCCAGAGGTGTGGGGGGGTGAGAGGATTCACCAGAGACAGAGTGGGGAGCAGAACAGGCAGAGTGACTGAAATACACTGCTGAGGGGAGCAGCGGGCAAGAGAGGAGAGGTCTGCTGCGCCATGTGGGAAGCTCCCTGGTCAGGTATTGAACTCAGTGCTGCATTGGCTCTGGATAGCTTCATAGGCTGTGACTTAACCTGTTGTGCCACCAGGGAGGCCCGGCATTATATTTTTTAAAGAACACCTCATTACCATGGAGGCACACAGCTGTTGCCTGTGCTCCCCTTCCAGTGCTGTTGCCTCCCATTGACTGGACCCAACTGACTGGAAGCCAGAGGGGAAACGGCCCCTTGATGTAGCCCGGGTGGGGTAAACAGCGACTATGCACAGTTGTTACTACCTTCAGTATTTCTATGATTCCAAATTAACCCAAATCAAATATGTGCCACTTCTTATTTTGTTCTCAGAAATTATAAAAAAAAAATAAGAAATGCAAGAACTGATGGGGTGGGTAGATAAATGGATGAATGGGGAAGGAGTCTGGGCTGAGGCAGTTCACTGAGCAGTAACAACTATATAGGTTGCAAACTTTGTGAACATAGGAACTTGGCCACGTGTGTTCATGGTTTGAACCCTTGGTGCCTAGCACTGTGCCTGGTGCTTAGTAGACCCCCATCACCATTAGCCTGAATAACTCATTACATGAAACATCAAGAGCACAGAACAACATAAAGTGTGCATCAGGGAATATTAGGACCAGAGAACCCAGAGTTAGGGTGGAGCTAACATTCTTTGACCTGGGAAGGACAGATGATGACAGGGTTTGCTCTTCTGCTTCTGGTACTGTTTGGGTCAAAGTTCCTGGACCTCCCAGGAAGACCATTAGAAGGTGATAGGGAGATAAAGGATAGTCTTTCTTAGTCTTTACCAGTCACTTAAACAGGTAACATTGTAACTCCTGCATCCCAGCTTCAGGTCTTTCATTCATTGATTCATTTACTCACCATTTATTGACTTCGTATTTTGTGCCTGGGAATCCACAAATGAGACAGAAAGTCAGCCCTCAAGAAGCTTAGTGTGGTAGGATCTGTAGACCTGGACATTGAGACTGCAGTGGTGAAGGGGAAAGCAGCCCACTGTGGGAGCAGTGGGGGCAGGGGAGGGGTACCTCACACATCCTGGAGGCCTCCGAGTAGGTAAGTTAAGTCCTGAAGTTGAGCCCCGGAGGACTGAAGTCCTGTCTACTTTATGTCTGGCATCTATCCCTTCCCTCTCCCACACCAGTAAGATAGAAAGTAATGTGTTAGTAAATTATTGGTAATCCAGATTCCTGGCTTGGATTTTAAAAATTTTGTCGAGGTAATACTGGTTTCCAACACTGTATATGACTCAGAGATACGGGTTCACACCTCATCAGGTGTACGTCAGCACATCACACCCGCCACGGCACCCATAGTCCTCCACCAAAGTCTATTTGACAACATGGGTAGACCTGGAGGGGACAACACCGAGTGAAGTAAGACAGGAGAAAGTCACATATCCCATGCTTTCACTGATAGGTATAATACAAGGAAACAAAATGAAGACTCGGTCAAACCCAAACCAATAACAAACCTTAGGGACCTGTCTGTAGAATTAAGGTTACCAGGGCAGGAAGGGGAGCATGGAGACCAAGGTAGCATTTGACTCAGATTGCATTCCTACCAGAGTGCCTTCATGCAGTACTGAGTGCAGCAGGGAGGAGAGGAGCAAGAGTTGTTTTTCTTTAAGGTTTATTTATTTATGCATACCAGCTGGGGTGTAGGCCAGAGGTGTGTGGGGGTGGGGTGAGAGGATTCACCAGAGACAGAGTGGGGAGCAGAACAGGTAGATTGACTGAAATACACTGCTGAGGGGAGCAGCGGGCGAGGCAGGAGAGGTCTGCCGCGCCATGTGGGAAGCTCCCTGGCCAGGTATTGCGTGGAGTGGGAGTCTGAGCTGGGAGGAGGAGACAGCAGCAGACAAGAGAGGAAGGGAGGCAGCGGCCCATCTGACAAACCTGGTTGGCTGCACAATGGCTTTGGAGGATCAGTGCTATTTACCTGTCAATTTTTGCAAACAAGTGAAAAATGTGTGAGGAGTTTTGTTTATTTGTTTATTTGCTTATTTGTTTGTTCTGTAGCTCCTGGAAGCTGAAAGTAAAGGGCCAAGAACAGCCAGAACTTAGAGTTATTCCCTGCATGATCCTTATTAACACTGATCCACCTCATTTATAAGATAGTTGGCTGGTTTTAAGACATGGGCAATTTTGTTACAAAATTGCTTCATTCCCAGAGGTTTTGTTAATCAGGACATTCTTGTCTTTGAGTAATATGACTAGTAATAGAAGGGAAAAATAAGTTGGGAAGGAGAAGCAAAGGGGAGAAAAGGGAAATAAGAGTGTGGATCAAAATCTAAGGTGCAGTGGTTTTTAAATGTATCTCTTTTTAAAAAAGAGTCTCCTAACATTGCAGGAATTTGATAAAAAATTGTTTAATTCTCAGAGAAAATTGGGAAATACATATTTTTAAATTTATTCCCTCCACCTCAGTTTTAGAACACAGGACAAACTTCCAACCCCAGAAAGTGTTGGGGTGTGTGTGTGTGTGTGTGTGTGTGTGTGTGTGTGTGTGTATGTATGTGTGTATGTGAGAGAGACAGAGACAGACAGACGTGGGTATGTTGAGGTGTAGGGACAGCTATATTTCATTTTCTTTAAGAACATCACTTCTGATTGGATCTTTTAAGTCTATAAGGTATTGTCTTTGGGTCTTGAAGGTGTGGATCTTGGCCTGGAAGAGGTTGTTTTGAGATCAACCTCTAGTAGGACAGCAGAATATTTTACCTTCTGGCCATCTGCCGAAGTCTCCTTTGTCCCATCTGCTCTGTTCACCTCTTTAAAGCCTTTGTAGGTAGACCTTTAGCTCTCTTGCTTAGCATTTCCTTTCTTGCATGTATGCTGATGACACCTGGTCCTCTCTCCCAGTAGTCATTTTCCTGTGTGTTCAGAACCACTTACCAGAGAGCTTGCTTTCTCCCAGCCAGTGGCTGTCCTGGTTGAGGTACAGGCCTCTGAGAGTTGCCCACTCACAGCCCATCGGTTATCAAGTCCTCTTCTCTCCTTGAATGCCTTTCCTAATCTTCCTCTGCTGTGCATCCCTACAGCAAATGCTCACTTCAGGCTCTCCTCAGCTCTTTTTAGTTACTATCGATTATCTCTGCCCCATTAGTCTTCTCCAACCCATCCTTCCCTCCACCACCAGATTTATCTTTACCATATATGGATCTCCATTTCCCTTCCATTTGTGTAAAATCTCTCCAGAGCTCTCCATTTTCTAGTTCTTTGTTTCAGGCATACAAAGAATTGTGTCAATGGTTTCATTCTCTTTGTGTAGGTTTTCCTCCTATTACATCAGCCATGGCATTTTGTTCCCCGTGCTGGCCTCTCCTCCTCTGCTGGCCCTCTGAGAGTTGAGAGACCCAGAGTGTGGCCCTCCACACTTCTCTCTGATCTCATGGCCTCCTTAGGTCAATTTATTTTACCATAGCTTACAGGAGCATCTGCACACTGATGACTCCCAAATTTATGGATCCACTGCTGACCTTTCTAGAGCTCCAGACACATAGATCCAGCTGCCTCTTTGACGTCTTCACTCGGATGTCTAATAGAACTGAACGAGGTAAAAGCAGAGTTCTTTTCGTGCTCCTGTCCCATTATTTCCCTATTAGTAAATACCACCACCAACCACCCATCTGCTGGGACAAAATCCCAGGAGCTAACGATATTTCTTTTCCCCTCCCTCCACTTCCCACATGCACTCCATCACAAGTTCTGTCAGCCTTGTATTCAAAATACATGCATCCTGAACCTGACCATTTCTATCTGTCTCCACTCCTTTCTCACGAGTCATCACCATCTCTCACTTGGAGTATTCCAACAGATTCCTTCTGTCCTACAGCTTCTACTCTCATTCTGTTACAGGGCAGGGAAAGGGACACCCCAGAATCCCCAAACCTGCCCATTCTAAATAGGTTCTGCCACCTGCCTTATCAAGACAAAACATACTCTGGTGCTTAAGACCTTTAATGGAAAGGGACTTTAATGCAATTAGTGTGCAACAAAGAAAAGACAAAGAATATAGTTTTCAAATCAAGCACCCAAAGTTACCCATCCCCTTGTGGGTAAATGCCCAGCCAAACAAGGTTGGCCCAAGGCAGAGCCACTGAGGCCCGAAAGCTTGCACTTCCTGGTGGGGACCCATAGGAAAGGGGCAGAAGGGAACTGCATGTCTGGGGCAGGAGGAGCAAAATTAAGGTAAAAACTGCCATTGTTAACCTCCCCATGGATCTCTCACCCCATCTATGTCAACCAGTCCAAGACCAAGAAACAAGCACGGTTTCTTCACATGTCTGTCTGCTCAGTGTGCCTCCTCTAAGTCCCCTCCTGGCTCCCCTTCCCTTTCCTTCCTTCTCCAGTCTCCCCTCCAGCTTCTTTCTCTTCTGTGCTCAGCTCCATCCTTCCTTGCATGAAGCAGGGAACCTCCTCTTCCCCTGGATACCACCCTGTTACAGTTCCCTAGAATTAATTGTCCACTGTGTGGACAAATGGTGATTTTTCAAAAAGCAAATCATATGGTGTTTCTTTTCTGCTTAAAATCCTCCCAAGCCTTCCCATTGTACCCCACCAATTCTGGCTTCCTGTCTCTTCCTGGAACTTCACAAGATTATTTCGCCTTAGGGATTTTACCTTTTCCATTCCCCTGCCTCATATCCTCCTTCCCCTCAACTATGCATTCCCAATTTATTTATTTTTCTTTTAATTGTCTCTCTTCCACTGGAATGTCAGTATCACAACAGTATATTGTAAACAGCATTTTGTTTACAATCTTGTTTATAATCTATCCTTAGCACCTAAAATAATTTCTAGCAGATAGAAGTTGCTCAAAAGTATTTGTTCAGTGGATAAATGATTATATAAATGAACAGATTAGCTTCTGTGAGAATTACCTCTCTACCAATTTTATGTATATATACACACACATAATTATTCTCACCATGTATATATGGTATAAATACTAGCAAAAAGTGGGAAGGACTCAGCTTTCAAATATACTTACAGGAATGTGTGGAACCACCTGACACCATGGCTTCAGCTCAGATATAAGGGCAGAGCTCTCATCATTAATGTTTCTCACCTCCTGCTGATAAGTAATAATGAGAAATAGTTCGTTGATAACACTGAACTTCCCAGTACACATTTAATCTTTGCATATTTGTAACTCCAGGCCACAGAGCGAATGCCCATTCATGTGACTTCTTGCCAAGGTTTACTCCTGAGTCTCTCTTCCTCTTCTTGACTTGAACCACCTAGAGGGCAGAGGTCTAGGATGGAGAATGCCTGGTCTGGAATTCTGAGGGAGCCATGTTTGATTTCCTTGAATCAGCTTTGCTTCATTCTGTCTGTGATTTCACTGTGATTGGGGAAAACTGGGGCTAAGGTACTGAATCTATTTACAAATTTAGAGTGAAGAAAGCCACAGGTGACACTAAGTAGTCCCTCAAAGTCTGTTCCTCTGTTGTTGAAGGACAGTTATGTTACTATTTGTGTGTTCCTTTTGTTCAGGGTAGCTATGGTGATATGGGTTTCCCCTGCTATCCAAAAGTAGCACGTTCTTATGAAACCTTAGTAAGCCAAAATGGTGTAAAGCAAGGAAGCAATTAATTTATGGAAAAATTTTGAGCATTTTTGAGAATCAAAAATTAATGCAACAGATCATACCATAAAACACATAAAACCTAAAACAACACTAACATATAGTAAAAGCAGGAATGGTATGATAAGTACAGCACCTGTATAGAGTAGTTTTAGGTAAGGAGCTTGGCAGTGCCACTCTTATTGCTTGGGGTGCATGTGGCTTCTATACTGGCTGTTGCACATAACTCAAACTTTGGAAGTCAGGGATACCTGTGATGGTATATCACTGTGCCAACTTGATGGAAGAATTGCCAAGGGAGGTTTAATGCAGGTATTGCTAGTGACATTGATGATTATGGAAGGTGAACCATGGACTTAATTTCTCCATTAATTCTCAAATACTGATGGCATGAGATAATACTAGTTTTCATACTCTGTCCATCACACAGGCACCAGCTTGTCAGCACCATCAACCTCTTCAATCTTCAAAGAAAAATGTCCAATGAATGATATGTTCAAAGGAAGCTGAATGGTGCATCCCTTTTTTAACCTCAGTAGAACCAAAATCATGTTATCAGTAGATAGCTGCTGCTCTTCCAGCCCAGAATGTTCTGTCTTCTATTTCTTCTTCTCAAGTATCTCTGCTTATTGGTTTATAGACCCAAAAGTAGAGTCCCTGGGGCTACCAGAAAGCCAACAGCCAACCAGAAGCCACGCTTCTCCCTCTCATATTCCAAACAGCTAGACACACAGGGCCCAGAGCAAAGTGGAGAAATGGTGAGACTAGTTCTTACTGCCCATTTCCTTTCACTCCAAACAATGGCCACTCTTCCTAAATAAGCAGTGTGTTAAGCTGATCTTTAGGGAAGAAGAGAATGTCTGATAGTCTTATGAAAGTTTTAGGGGCACAAAGAGTTACCACAAATTAAAATATTTAGTTTGAACTTTAGGATAGAGCAATGGTGAAACCAATCAGAAAAAAGAAACACTGAGAAAATGTCAAGCCCTGCAAAATCTGGGTGGGGAAGACATTTAAGAGCACAGCAGGTGGTGGGTGGGCTCTAGGTCGGGGTGGAGGGGCTGTGTGGGTGGTTGCACCAGCCTCTACTTCCCTCCTGACAAAGGCAGGGACAGCCTGGAGCAGTGGAAGCAGGGCTGGTTGATAAGGAGAGCAAGGGAGGAGGAAGAGAATTGAGGGTTGTGGTTTGAATTTGGAGAGGTGTTGGTTGCATTAACCTGGAGGAATCAGATAGGGTAGGGAGATGATGCTTTCTGGTTCTTTAGCTGTCGTGGAGAACAGTGATCGGACTCACATACAGCGACGCCTTTAGGCAAAGGGCAGTTACTGGACAGCATTTCATTATGGAATTTTCGACCACCCCATTCCCTCTTCTCAGCTAGGTTGGGAAATGTGCCTTTGGCTTCTTTTCCTTTTTCTTCTTTCCTTCCTTTTGTTTTAGTTCCCTTTCCTTCTCCTCCTTCTTTCAGTCTCCTTTCTTCCTCCCTCCCTCCTTCTTTCCCTGACTACCTTCTTATTTTCTTTCTCTCCTTTTTTTCCCTCCCTCTCTTTCTCCATTCCCAGCTCCCTCCTCTTTTAAAAATCATGCACCACTCCCTAATACCTTCAAGGTATACAACAGGCAATATATAGCCTATGAGTTAAGGTTTGACTTCATTTTGCTGTATTATAGTAGGAATGGAGAAGCAAACTCTTAAACTTTAGACATCCAGAGACATTTGAAACCTAACAAACATATGCAAACCCTCAGAATTCTGGCTGATAATTTTGAGACACCATATGTCTTTATGCAATATCTCAGGATCAATATCTAACCTATCAGTTACCGTATATATAATGTGTATACAGAGTCTCCTGGTACTTCTTGAGGGGCTCTTCTGGAATATCCCACATTCACAGGAGTGAGTAATATTACTTTTGTTTTCCTTTTATAGATAATTAGAAAAGGGATTCAAAGGATTGGGTGACTTTACCTTTCTTCATATTTTCTTTGTTATTTTTTTTCTCTTTCCTTTTATTTACTTCTCCTTCTAAAAACATTTGCTTTTTTGGCTTGGGTCAATTTACCATGGGTCTTTCAAATCGTCATTCGCCCATAGGTCATTTTGCATATCTGACTGAAGTTCTTCTCTTGCTTTGCTCCTCCCCACCAGTCTCAACTTGGCTGTAGAAGGCCTGGTGGTACAAGCACCATGGTGGTTCTCAGCACTATGAAGCTATCAGCAACCACTGCAGCTATCCTGGCCAGGGAGCTTCCCACATGGCACAGCAGACCTCTCCTGTCTCGCCCACCTCCTCCCCTCATTAGTGTTTTGCAGTAGATCTGCCTGTTCTGCTCCCCACTCTGTGGTGAATCCTCTCACCGCCCCCTCCCAACTTCTGGCCTACACCCCAACTCTTGTATGCATATATAAAACTTTTTTTTAAAAAAAGGCCGTAAAAAGCTACACATATGAAATAATGATAGATTATGTTGCTAACTTAAATGACTTTAGCCCTCCTACCTAATCCCCTTTTGCTTCACTTTCCTATCTCTGGAAGAAGGAAGTGTATTAGTTTTGCTATTGTACATAAGAAATTACCACACATTTAAGCAGCTTAAACAACACACGTAGCTCACAGGTTCTGTGGGTCAGAAGTCTGAGCAAGGCTGTGTGGGTCCTCTGCCAGTGCTGGGGCTGCAGCCTTGTCTCAAGGCTACATGCAGGAAGCAGTCACTTTCCAACTGTCCTGCTGTTCACAGGACATAGTTCCTTTCAGTTTATTGGACTAAAGGCCTCAGATTCTTTCTGGCTCTTGGCTAAGGCACTCTCAGTCCCTTGCCATATGGGCCTCCCCAACATGGCTGCTTGCTTATCAAAGCCAGCTAGAGAGCGTCTTCTAGCAAGGCTGTGTTACATAATCACTGAAATGATATTCCCATTACCTCTGACATACTCACGGGTAGGACAAAAGCCACACTCCCCACACTCATGGGGAGGGCATTCCACAAAGGTAGGAATACCAGGTGGGAATAATTGGTGACCATTTTAGTCTATCCACAATAGAAAGGACTGATTTTGAGGTGGGGAAAAAAACTGAGTTCCTTAGAAAAATACTATCAGGCCTATATTAATACCACTCAGGTGCCTTATAGGAGGCCTTTATAGATTATGACTAACACCAAAATAATAATGTTTCTCTCTGTCTCTATGGACTAGAGTCTTACTTTTAAAAATGACTTGTTTGCCTTTTTTTACTATTAGAGATCTCATCAGCCTCTCTGGATGATAAAGCCAGCAGGGAAAGATTGCTGTTGTTGATCTTAGTTTTGGTCGGACTGACTCAGCCCTGTGGGCAGCTAAGAAAGAAAGGCCTTTGCAACTGCTCTCTAGGTCTTTATTAGAAATCCCTCCACTCTAAAGGAGCCACTTATGGGGCAGGTGTGGTAATAACCACAAGCAAGACCCACACTATTTAAAGCTGAGGCATTTAATTAGGTCCAATTCATTAGTTTTTGAAAAGTGTTTAAAAGCTGCACAGACCTTTGATTCCAGTTCCCTAAGCAGGTTGGGAGGGGGCCAGGAAGCGTTAGCAGCACCCTTGGCTTGATCCACGTTTGACTGTATTTAAGAATAATCCCCGCCCCTCCCCCATACTTGTAACAGGGTGTAGTTTATAAATTCATTTGAATACAAAAGTTCCTCCTTTACTTTGAGGAAGAATAATCTTTATTGTATACGATCTGTTGTATAGATTTATAATGATTAATGGTCTCTGACTTTAGACTCTCGTTAAAATAATCGCATGTATGTATTTTCGTTGAGGGACGCAGGCAGATCAGATCCGTCGGTGTTTTCTTGGGGAAGAGGCGCGCGGAAAGGAGAGTGGAGAGGGCACGGTGTGCAGGAAACTCGGAGTTCAGACCCTGACTCCCCGTTCTCAGAAAGTCGCCAAGTTTGGTAACTCCATTGAGAGTCGACTTCCCTCGAGGAGCGGGAGGACCGCTGCCCAGAGCAGAGACGCTAGGGGGACGCTAAGGGGGCTCAAATTCGGGGGCCCCACACCGCAGGAGGGGCGCTAGGACCCAGCCACCCGCCGGCCTCGGGACGCGCCTGGGGAGTGAAGGCGCAAAGAAGCTCTGGCTCACGGCCCCGGAGTCCCTCGGAACAACCAGACCCTTCCCTGGAGCAAGGGGGGGCGGGGTAAGCAGTACCGCAACCCTGTGCCCTCTGTGCGGGGCTGCGGTGCGGGCTACCGGCACCCCGGGACGCCCAGCCGCGGTCCGTTCCCAGTATGGACTCGTCGCGCCGCCCGAGGAGCGTCCTCCAGGTGAGCCCCCCACGCTGTCCCGCGGACACAGCGCGTCATACCATCCGGGTCCCCCTCTCCCACCCAGCACCCGGTGGGGCGGGGTGGGGGGTGACGGGCTAGCCGCTAGGCGTTAGGGTTGAGCCGTACACTCCCAGAGCTGTCCCCCGGGGCCCTTTCAGACACCCCGAAGCTGCGAGGGAGTTTCTTTTCTTTCCCTTCCTCGATTCTGCGTGTCCCTGCGGGTCTCTTCTTCCTTCCCAGAAGGGAAGCACCTCGAGTGTCTGGTGTGGCCGCAGGGTTTGTGACTCCAAATAACACTCGCCCACTAACAGCCACTGTCCGCCTCCGTAAGGCGCTTCGCTGCGTTCCCGCCGCTTTCCCTGGAGTTACCCGGAGCTCCTACGTCGAGTCAGCTCCCCCGTTCCTATAGCACCCCGAGTTTCCCACGCTCTCGCTGCGTCTTGTCGGTGCCTTGCTTTCCTCCTCCTCTTCCAGTGGCTGTTTAGGTGCCTCTTCTCCGGGAAGCGAACCACCGCCAATCCTAAGCCCGGGCGCGGGCTGGAGAGAGGGGGCTGTCCAGGCACCTGAAGCCTCGGTGCCCACTCTTTGGCGCTCAGGACTCCTCAGTCCCGGGGACCCACTTCCACCGGCTCTCTCTGCTCCAGGGACAGCAGTTGGCGGGGCAGACTGAGCGCGAGGTTCAAACCACTCACCCGAGGGGGGAGGGGGTGCAAAATGCAACATAAATAGAGAGACACACACCACCGTGGGTGTAGAAAAGTGTCAGTGACAATGGTCTGCTGCTTAGAGAGGGGGTTATTCGTCCAAGGGGAAAATCTGCGCAGGCGGAGCTGCAAGGCGGGTGTTCTGTTGCGCGTCAGTGTCACCTGAAATGTGCATAGTTTTCAGGATCCAGTAGACGAGGTCCCGAGACTGTTTTGGGAGATGAGACTTGCACCAGCCTTACTAAAGGTTGCCTAGGGGTCTTCAGCCATCACCAGGCTCTTTTGTACCCTCAGTAGTAACCGTGACCATATCCATCTGCTTTTGGCTCATTACGACAGGAGTTCAGAGTCTCCAGATTGCGGAAATACGGTGTCAACAGGTTGCTGTGGGTGAGCAGCGTTTTACTAGACCTGCAAGACCACCGCAGTTGAGCCGTGTCAATGTCTGCCCCAGCAGCCTTTTCCGTCTACCAGCTCAAGGCACTGCGGGGCTTGCCTACTCTGACAGTAGCAGAGGCCACTCTAAGAATCTGAAGTCAAACTTGTGCTAACCCACAGGAGAGACTTCTTAACATGTTTTGGGAGACAATCAATAAAAACATTTACCCAGGGCCTGAGGGGGTAGGTGAGGGGCAGAAGACACGCCCTCTAGGAGTTTAATATCTGCTGACTTGCATTGCCAGTTCTGCTCCACTGCCCCGCTGACCTTGAATGACCTATTTTAACTTTGCAGGGTTTTCCAAGAAGCAAAAATAAACAAACATAAACCCCCCTCCCAAACAAACATAAACAACAAGGAAAACCCTGAAAGAATGATAATTTACCGGCAGCTGAAAGAACTTGCTTTTGGGGAGCCAGGAGCTAGGTTCTGAGATCTAGCTGTACTGTCCAGCTGTGAAACTCTGGGCATGCCACGGAAGGCTCAAAAAGAGCATCATATTCTGGACTCTACTCCAGCAGAAACTTGCCAAGCTTCCATAGCCTAGTTCTTTGCAGTCTAGATTGTACTTGGTTGCACAGAGCATCCATGAACTGAAGGGATACTAGATCAGAACTATAGGTGAACTGAATTTTAATGACAATATTTATGGATCCACACAAATCTTAAGGGCTTAGGGAAATAATCCTGTACGTAAAATGCACTGTGAAAGATCTCAAATAGAAAGTCCTGTTTAAGTTAGAGCATGGTTGCGTAAAAGGTCCTTTTTGTGCCTTTGGAACACACTCACCAAAACCATGGAGGTTCAGGAATGGTAGAGCGGAAGCCCCAAACTGATCCCTCAGTAGATGAGGGCTGAGTGTGCTGAATATCTGGTGGAAGCACCTTGGTTTGTACTCGATAAACTATTTACCTGGGAATGACTCAGTTAATATTCGCTGCACAGAAAAATAGTTATCACTTTGGTAATGAAATCATCTTTAGACAATTCAAAGCTACATTAAAGAATTTAGAAGTGACGTTAAATTTAGAATGTGTAATATTGCTAGATTTTATTGGGATACGTATTGTTTTAGAAAGCATTGCCTTTTTATTTAACTTCAGGAAGGAAAATAAGCAGAATGATTATGTCTTCTTAATAGATTTTTGAAGTGATTTTAAAAAGCAGAAGTAAACACAACGCAAATTACAAAAAAACTTCTTCAGGTTTCCAGAGGTGAATATAATTGTTACAGGGTAACCCCCTGGGGTGCCTGCCTGGGTTCTCACCCATGTGCTTCAATGGTACTTAAAAGGCTCAACTGCAGACACACACAATAAAATTAATAAAAGGGTTTATTTACAAAAAGGGAAAGAAAAAGATAAAAACTAAATTGGTGAATGCATCCTACCAGTTCCACTGAGCTAGAATCTTACCGCCTACTCAGGAAAAACTCTGGCAAATCCACACCATGGACCATAGGGCTCTCCAACCCCCCCAGGTCTGGTTTTTAAGTTCCAAAACCCCTCCTTAATTCCTCCCTCAGTCCTCAGTATCCTTTCTTCGGTGATGATGGCATTCTGGGATTCGTAGTCCTAGGTGTCTTGGATCTCTCTGGCTTGAGGTGAGGGTCGGGTCCTGGGACACTCCCCTTTTCTGAGGACAACCCTCTTGCATAATCATCATTGCCATAGTGGTGAATAATGATTCGTCACTCACCCTGTGCCAGGCTTTGTTCTAAGCACTTTATGTACATAATCTCCTTAATCCTATCAATACCTGCTGAAGGAAGTGCTATTATTTCTTTCAGTTATACGGGTAAGGGAACTGAGGCTTCCTGCTTGAGATCACACAGCCGGCTGGTTATTAGAGTTGGACCGGCTACTTGGAATTACTTATAATTATGCAAGCACTATGTAAGAGAGAGGAGTAAGGGAGGACAAAACAACCTACTAAGTGGCAGGTACTTCATACACTTTCAGTGTATGAGATTAATAACTCTATGTAAGGGAATTCTGTTTGTACTTTCTTGCTCTTATCAGTATGATTGGTATATTTTCATAAGAGCAAAGTAGTTTACATCATTGTTTTTAATTGTAAAAATTTGACTACAGAGGGATGTATGAACTATAATTTTTTTTAACCAATTTCCTATGATTGGGCCTTTGGATTTATTTCTGTTTTCCAATCAAGTAGAGTGCTAGCATGGTGGAACTTCTTATTTATTTATTTCTGCACACCTGATCAGGTATTTATGGTGGATCAATTCCAAGGAGTGAAATTACTATGTGAAAAAGCATGGTAATTATTTGATATGTACTTTTTAATAGATACTGACAATTTGCCCTCATAAAAAGAAGTATCACTTCCAGTTTGGGGTCCAGTTTTCCTGCTAACATGTTTTTGGGCTTTTGGTTAATCAGTAAATCTGAATGAATCTCAGATAAACACTTTGCACACTAGTAATTGTAGGACTTGATGGCTGTCAAGATCTTTTCTGTGAATATGTCCAGTAAGATATAGAACAAATAAAATTCTTCACATTTGACCACTTTTTAACCTATAAAGCCAGAAGTTAAATATGGTTTCACCTAATGGCACAGGAATTCCTGAAATTTATGCTTTTGGTACCCTAGCTAATTTGAGGTAGATTTGTATGTAAGATTAAGCTAGCCTATATGGCAGTCACAAATTAACCCTGAAACTTTCATGATTTAAAAAATACAGTTTCTCACTCATATTACAAGTCCAAAGCAAGTTTGCCAAGTGACCTGCTAGAAACAGTCACTCAGGAAGCTCTGTCTTCTTGTGCCTCACCATCTAAAACACTTCAATCCCTTGTTCCCAGGGCAGTGGAGTTGAGTGTGGAGAATTAATACCACCCCTTAAATTCCTGGCCCAGGAATGAAGCATTTTCTTTCATTTATGGTCCTTTGGTCAGAATTAATTACATGGACCTCACCCTAACACATGTTTTTCTGTCTTTTTTTTTAAATTTATTTTTATTTATTTATGCATATAAAAACTGGGGTGTAGGCCAGGGGCACAGGGAGTGAGAGGATTCACCAGAGACAGAGTGGGAGCAGAACAGGCAGATCTACTGAAATACGCAGCTGAGGGGAGCATCAGCAAGAGAGGAGAGGTCTGCTGCACCATGTGGGTCAGCTCTCTAGCTGGGGATGGATGCATTTCAGTGGCTATGGACAGCTTCAGAGTGCTGAGACTTATCCCTTGTGCCATCAGGAAGGCCCATGCTTTTCTGTCTTTATAAAGTTAATGGTATCAGACCAGACATACATAGCACTAAGTTTGGTTCCTCATGTTGCCTTCACAAAGTACCACAGACTGGGTGGCATAGACAACAGAAATTTACTTCCTCGCAGTTCTGGAGGCTGGAAGGCCAAGGTCAGGATGTCAGCACTGTTGGTTTCTTCTGAAGTTCTCTCTCTTTGACTTGTAGATGACTGTGGTAGGGGAGGAAAAATAATTTCCCTCTACCCTTCTAGGTTCTTCACCAGGCCACATTGTAATAAAAGACAGATTAGCAGGAAGGAAAAAATTTACTTACTCATGGGAATCCCACAAAGATATGAGACTCAAAAGGCAGCCAGTAAGGAAAGTGATAGTGGTCTGAACTTCAAAGGGTGCAAGACAATCCCTGGGAAGGTGAGAAAAGGAAATATTTGATAAGCAAAACTTACTTTGCCATGCAGATAAGTGTGAAAAAGAGATCTCTGGTAATAACTATCTTCCTGATACAGGTCCCCTTTCTAATATAAATTTCTCTGATAGAAGGGGAACTTGTAATCTGGTTTTAGGACTTTTTCTGTCTGCACTTTCTTAAAAATAAATCGCTCAAAAAAATCCTTATGCCAAAGAGATGCATTTGGGTGTGGCTACTCTTTACCTGCATCTTTACTTCGTCTTCCCTCTGTGTCTGTGCCCTAATCTCTTTTATGAAGGCATCAGTTCTACTGAATTAGAGCCCACCCTCATGGCCTCATTTAGTGTTAATTACTTCTTTAAAGACCCTGTCTCCGAATACAGTTACAGTCTGAGGTATTCAGTCTAGGACTTCAACCTGTGAAATTTGGGGGTACATAGTTCAGCCTATAACACACTGTCTCTGTCAGATGGCACATACTGAGATATAATTACCCTGTTTTTATTTGAAGAGGCCAGTATGTTTCTAAAGGTGCATTATGGAGTCATCTCCCTCTTCATATCCCATATCTCTCCCCAACTCTCCTCCCCCACTGGCTAACAGAAAGTATCATTTTCTGAATTTTCTGGGTGTTACTTAAAGAGGTGCAGCAGTCCTCCCTGGTCGCGTAGGGGTTAAAGTCTCAGCACTATCAAGCTGTCACCAACCACTGCCTTGGGCATGAGTTCAATACCCAGCCAGTCAGGAAGCTAACCTACACAGCACAGCAGACCTCTCCTGTCTTGCCCGCTGTGCCCCTCAGCAGTGTATTTCAGTAGATCTGCCTGTTGTGCTCCCCACTCTGTCTCTGGTGAATCCTCTCACTCCCAGCACCTCTGGCCTACACCCCAGTTCTTGTATGCGCAGATAAATAAAAATAAATCTTTTAAAACAATTAAGAGATGCAGTATTACTACTTATATCAAATGTAAGTTTATATCAAATATAAGTTTATTAATGATATTGAGACTAGTGTGAGGCAGGATGAGTGAGTGTAGGTAAGAAAAGATAAGCATGGTGGTTAAGAGCAGAAACTCTGAACAGACTGCCTGGGTTCAAGTCCCAGTCCCACTACTCACCAGTGGTGTTTCCTCATCTGTAAAGGGGAAAAGTAATCCTTACCTTACAAGGTTATTGTGTCAATTAAATGAGGTAATGTGTATAAAGTGCTTGGAATATACTAGGGAATCAAAATGATATACTCTGAGACTTCATAATCTCAAGGATGCATTGGGCCCAGAGTACTGTGGGCCAGAACATGCCCCAGGGGCACAGAGCCAGAGGCTCTGCTGCTTGAGCTTTGTCTGATAGTAATTGCATGATCATTTTAAAGCCCCAACAGCTCAGCACTATAAAGCAGAGGTTCACAATTCAATTTGAGAACTGAAAATGAGCACAAGAGACTATCCCCTTAAATGGCCTCTTAAAAATTTCATCCTCACTTCAGTTGAGGCAGCTAGAGTTGGCAGTTAAAGTGATGTATAAAAGTAGGATTTTATTATTTCTGAGATGCCCCTTTTCCCTTTTTAATAACTCTGAAATCGGTGTGGTTTGAAGTCAGTGACACCTGAGAGTTAGACCTGGAACCTTTTCCCATTACCCTGCCTGGGAAGACTGCTGCAAACTTACTTCTCACAGCATCTCTTCCCTGAAAACAGGAGTTAAGATAAATGTGAATTGCACTATACTGGGTCAGGGCTGGGGGCAAGAGAATGACCTGTTTGTTTATTATGGAACTCTAGATTCCTGGGACTGCCCCAGGACTGGGAGAACTTGGAGTTGTCGTGTGGTCTTGAGCCTGGAGGTCTGGATCCCAGAGGCCAGTAAGAAACCAAGGTGGTGACCAATCCCCCTCATCCCTAGCCACTGTCCAAATACATAGACCCTGTGGTAGAGGAAGACAAGACTCTGCTTGGTGGGTAGTTACTGGCCTTCCACAAGACTGTTCACGTTGCATTTCCACATTGCCCCCTTCTATAACGCTCAGTTAAGGCAGTGCTAGCTTAAAGTCCAGCGTGTCTTGTGACTCGATTACCAGTCTGAGCCTGTGACCGCCACCGCTGGCGGGGCAGCATCTTACAAATTGCTCTTGACCAGCAGTGGCTGTGATGTGCTTGACGTCACCTGTGAATGAATCTGCCCAGTTTTAGCTTTTGATATTTTCAACTTTTTATTTGAGGTAGGGGCACAGTTGATTGTACATGCATTGAATTTAATGCTGATTAAGGTGACTTCAAAAAGGTTACACTGTAATTGGCATTGAAACAAAAAGTTACTGTTTACACAGTTATTACACAGAGAGTCAAGGAAATAGAGCATGGGTATAAATTTGATAATGACAAAGCAAATATTTGTCATAGGAGGAATGACGCAATTTCAGTTTTCTTTCGTTTGTTTTTTTGCAAAAGTGCTGCCAAGTGCTTTTAGTAAAGAAAAGATACCCAGAAGTACATAAAGCAAGACTGATGTTTTGTTACTGAGATATGTGCAAAGGATTACATATTACATGTCAAGTCACTAAACTGAAGACAGGAGAAATCACCTAATTCCCCAGTAGAGATAAAAAACGCAAACCATGAGAAACAATGGGACTGATTCTTATGTCTTGTAGGACCATTATAACTTAAGTTCTGCCATAACTTAATGGGGAGCATCTTTTTTCTTAGTGGTATTTTGAACAATCCAAGGGGTCTTAAGTTTGAAGAATGTGGCAAAAAGGGGACTGGAATCCAGTGCTCTAGTCTCCCCAGCAGTATGCTTTTTTTTGTCTGTACCACAGGCTATATCCCTTACCCTTTGTTTTCTGATTGGTGAGACAGGTCACTTGTGTCATCCAG
This sequence comes from Scalopus aquaticus, assembly GCA_004024925.1. Lineage (NCBI taxonomy): Eukaryota > Metazoa > Chordata > Mammalia > Eulipotyphla > Talpidae > Scalopus > Scalopus aquaticus. Next base: position 59,307 of record PVIJ01008605.1, read on the forward strand.
AGGGTGAAAGCCTCCTTTGGATGAGGAGCCTTGGTGCAAAATTTAAGGAGACCTCCGGTGCATCATGGATGACCTAAGTGCAGTTCCTCCGCCATGCTTCCCTTACTTTCGCTCCCACCCTGCTCTGATCTTTGAAAGAGTTTCCAGAGTTTTCCCTAGAAGTCTGAGAAAATTAAACTGAGGTATAAACAGATGAAAAACCAGTTCTCTAACGCTCATGACCAGCCGATATTTTCCATCCTAAATATTACTCCTCCTGAGTAAGATCTCTAGAGAACAAGACTAAGAAAGTGTTTAGGACATTGCTATGAGTGACCTTAAAGGTGGATTAAGATTACACGAGTTCTTCACCTTTGTACATGTGTTAGGGGGCCATGGTTAATAGTTAATAGGAAAACAAATGCTCTGAATTTTTAGGATATGTTTTCCAGTTCCATTTAGCACTTTTAAAATAAAGGAAAACTCAAGACCCTTTTCTTTGCAGTAGAATGGGATATAAAGAGGAAATTAAATTTCTCAAGTATCATTCATCAAATCCCCTCTAGAAAACTGAACAAAAGATCCTCTTGGTATCCTGAGAGTGCTTTAGAAAGCTGAGGAGGTCTAGATCCTTGCCTGACTGGTGATGCAAGGATATTAGGAAGATTGAGATAAATAATATTGACAAAGCATTTGCTTTGAGCATCTTTGTCACACAACCCATTGAATAGCATTTCTGCCTGAAGAGCATCATTTTGCAATACGCATTTTCATGTCTCACAGAGGAGGAACTCATGTTTTATCCCAGAAAGCATTTTCAGAGGGACAGTAGCCACTGAAATATTTTCACCATCTGTCTTTTATTGAGCAGGTTTTTCCATTTAAGGAAGGGCATTTGGATATTTTAATATGGCGTGCAAGCTGTCACTCATGTTGTGGAAATAAATTCTGTTGAAAAGGCCATAGCTCACCCACTGATCTCTGCAGCAGCAGAAAAGATCCTGTGGCGGCAGGGATTGCACAAGAGGAAGTAAGCAGGAATGTAGGAGAAGATAGTGGAAGGAGTGGAACAGAAGGTTGCTTGGAGGAAGTGTAAAACATTGGGTCCAACCCTTTCTCAGCACAGCACACACAGGACAATGGTAATGTTGTCTGGGACGCCGGAGTCAGTGGACAAGGCTCATGTCTGCCCCAGTCCTGCACGGGTGCCTGAGAGCCTGGAGAATCAATACTTTGTTGTGCTGTCTCATTCTGTCAGAACATTGTTGATGGTGTGAAGTGTAGCCCTCAGGAGGGGAGTGGGGAGGGAAATGCCCAGGGGCATAGTGGTGTCACCACTGCCTCACCGCCCTGCTGGGGTGCCTCTTGCCTTGGCCCAGGTGTAGCTGGCCTTCCTGTTCCTTCTGAATCCCTGCCTCTCAAGACATTTGCTCAGTCTGCAGGACTTTTCTCTGGCTCTGTCCCTGAGAGATCTGAAGGTCAGTGAGCGCTGTGAGCAGCAGAGGAGGATGAAGGCAGCAGAGAATGGTTGCCTTCCCCCTCTGATTTCTCTCGTGTAGAGGGAGCAGGCTTCTGTTGTTCGTGCTGTAGTAATCACTGAGCACCCAGCATGTTCCTGTGAAAGGTGCCAGAGAAAGTTTGGGGGAGATGTTAAAGAATGAAGCAGGGAGAGAGGGAGGGAGGGCGGCGAGAGTCTGCACTAGCTAGGAAAGAGGGCAAGATGGGGAAGAAATAAAGCAGCAGAGTGCAACAAGGACTCTGAGATAGCTTGGGGAATGTTGCTCTGTTAAATACGGTGTCAGAGAAGGGCTCCCTGAAAAGGTAGCGTTTGAACGGAGGTCTGAAGTAAGCAGGCAGTGATGTGGATAGTTGGGAAGCATATTCTAATCAGGAAGAGTGGCAGGTAGTGAGACCCTGAAGAAACATGTCCATATGTCCCGGGTGTAGCAAGGAAACTGGTGAAGGAGAGTGTGGGCCAGGGAGGGCAGTAGAAGCTGTGGTCAGAGAGGTCATGGTGGGCGCTGAGGACCTTGTCTGAGCTGATGAGAGTAATGGAATCTGGCTTAGAGATGGGAACATCCGGACTGCTTTATTGAGATAGCCTAAGGGGAGCCAGGGTGAAATGGGAGCTCTATTAGGAGGTATCATAATCCAGGCAAGAGGTGTTGGTGACTTATACAAGTAGGATGGCAATGAAGATTGTGAAAATGATCAGATTCTGAACCTGTTTCGTAAGTGGAGCTAGCAGGATTTGCAGGTGGGACAGGTGCTGAGAAAGACTCTAGGAGCTCTAAGCCCCGTTCCGGCACTAACATAGTGAGCGATTTTGTCATTACTCTGTTGGTCTGGGCTGTCACCTGGCTCCTGTCTTTTGCTCAGATTTTCATGCTTTCTTCCTGAGCTGACTGATGGCCTGGGTTGATTACCAGGAATGACTGTGGTCTGACTTGGTTCTTGAATCCTATTGTGCCCTTTGGTTTCCTTGGAAAAGAAGACCTTCAAGGGAGCTCTATGGCCAGATGTTGGCTGCAGCATTTCTTCTCAAACTGCCATAGTCAACATTCCACCTGCCCCTAGAAACCCTTCCTCATACTCCACCTCTGCATGAACCTAAGATAGTTTTAAAGGACAGGGAGGGGTCATAGTTTGTTGAAAAATGTTGCTCGAGATAAATGAACCATAATCAGTGGAAAGATGAAAACCAAGGGAATCATTAGTTGCAGAAATTTATCTGATAAATGAGATGATAGAAAAAAGAGAGAAATCTACAATCCATGGTTTTGGTGCCTGTGCCAAGTAAGACTCAACAAAAAGCCAAGAGAAAGCATTCTTTCACTAGTATCTGATCTGACACGTAACTGGGGTGTGACGGAGGTGCTCTGTGATCTTCCTTTCATTTGGCCCTAACAATGTCTGTCTGGTTTCAATGATTGCTTTTCCAGGTCTAAAAGTTGTGTTCCCATCATGGCTCTGGGTCTAATATATGAACCTGCTGTCTGATCTGTTGTTGAAGGACTTCTACAGAATTAAAACAACTGCTGTCCTCTCATGACATATTCTACAGAAACTTTAATTGGCTAATGATAAAATAGACCCAAGAATAATATTAGCAAGAAATGATGAGTTTATAATTTCTCCTGCTTAATGCTCTGGTGTATGAATTGACTTGGATTTCCATAACAAAATAGCATAACTGGTTGACTAAAACAGCAGATATTGGGCCTCCCTGGTGGCACAGCGGTTAAGCGCTGCGGAGCTGTTGGCAGCAGCAATGTGGTTAAGCGCTGCGGAGCTGTTGGCAGCAGCGATGCGAGTTCGATGCCCAGTAGGGGAGAATCCCACATGGTGCGGCAGACCTCTCCTGCCTCGCCCGCTGCTCCCCTCAGCAGTGTACTTCTGATCTGCCTGTTCTGCTCCCCGCTCTGTCTCTGGTGAACCCTCTCGCTGCCTCACACCTCTGGCCTGTACCCCAGCTTGTATGTATAAATAAATAAATCTTAAAAAAAAAATAAAACAGCAGATATTTGTTTGTTGATAGTGCCAAAGGCTGGAAGTCCAAGATCAAGGTGCTGTCACTGTTGGTTTCTGTGAGGTCTTTTTTCACAATTTGTAGAGGCTGCCTTTTGTTGTGTCTTCACGTGGCCTTTTTTCTGTGTGTTAAGCAAGCTCTGTAATATCTCTTCTTTTAAGGACACCAGTCATACTAGATTAAGCCCACCTTTTAAACCTCACTTAACCTTAATTACCCTCCTAAAGGCCCAGTCGCCAAATAACAGTCAAATCGGGGGTAAGACTTCAACCTAATTTTGGGATCAGGGGAACACTCTTCAGCCTATAATATCAAGCAAATAATATCTACCTTAAAATAATCAACATTTTAAGGTATAATTTATATATAATAAAACATATGCCTTTAAAACATACTTTTGATGAATTTTCACTAAGTATGTAATCACATAATATGCTCATTGGAATCACTATCACTGTCTAGATAGGAAAGAGTTCTGTCACCTTGTGGTACCACCTTGTCAGTTGTCAGCCCCTACCTTAGATCCCTTCTTTTTATTCCAACAGATTAGATAGGACTTTTTTAGAATTTTATAACACAGTTTTTATAAATTAATAAATTTTATAATAGTTTCTTGTGCCTGACTTCTTTCATCCAGTATAATGATTTTGAGATTCGTCCATGTTGTGTGTGTCAGCAATTTGCCAGATTTTATCGTTGAGTAGTGTTCCATTTTATGGATATACCACAATTTATTTATTCATCTGCTAGTGAACATTGGGGTTGTTTCTAGTTTGGGGGTTCTTACTAAGCTGTAATGGGCAAACCATTGGGTATGTTTTCTTTTTTCCTCTTGTTCAAATGTCTGGAAGTGAAATTTCATGGTTGTATGGCAAGTATATGTTTATTAAGAAGCTATCAGATTTCCAAAAGTGGTTGTACCGGTTTACATTCCCATCAGCAATGCGTGAGAATTCCAGTTGCTCCACATCTTTGTAACACTTGGTATTGTCAATCTTCTGCATTTTAATCATTTTAGTGGCTGTACAGTGATATCCCGTTGTGGTTTTATTTGCAATTCACTAAAGACCGATGATGCTGAACATTATTTCATGTGCTTGCTGGTCATTTTAATGTCTTTTATTGTTACATGTCTGTTTCGACTTTTTTGCCCAAGTTTTAACTGAGTGTTCTGATAGATTACTCTAAGAATTCCTTACATATTCTGAATGTCTTTGAATATGTATTATTTCTTTGAGTATGTGTATGTATTATGTGTTATTATGATCTGCCTTTTAATTGTAGATCACTCTACAAAGTTATCTTTTGTAGGCAGCTTCTTAAAGTTATATTTAAAAGAACAGACTTAAAATTTTGTTGAATTCCAATTTATCAAGATTTTTTTTCTTTGTTAGTGTATGCTTTTTACATTCTTTCTAAGAAATATTTGCCTACTCCAAGTTTGTAAAGATTTTCTTTTATATTTCTTCTAGAAGCTTCTTGATTGTAGCTATTTTTTTAATTCTGTGACTCATTTCAAGTTAATATTTGTATATGGTGTAAGGTACGGGTTGAAGGTTGTTTATTTTGTTTTTGAATTTGGATAGCCATTACTTCCACCACTATTTGTTGAAGAGATTATACTTCCTGCATTGAATTATCTTGGCACTTTCACTGAAAATTAATTGGCCCTAAAAATAAGAATCTATATATGAACACTGTTTTATTCCATTTATCTATTTGTCTATTCTTATGCCAGTACCACTGACTTGATTACTGCAGCTTTATATTAAATTTTAAAATCAAATATTGTTTGCCATTCAACTTTATTCATCTTTTTCAGGTTAATTTGTTTATTCTAGTTTTTTTGCATTTATGCATAAATTTTAGAATCATGTTGCCAATTTCTATAGAAAATCCTGCTAGAGTTTTGATGGAATTGTATTGAATCTATAGATCAATTGGAAAAAAATAAACATTGTAATAATATTCAGTCTTGAGTTTTCCAACACAAGATACACACACACACACACACACACACACACACACACACACACACACACGGGGGGGGGGGGAGGAGAGAGAGGGGGAGAGAGAGAGGGAGAGAGTGAAAGGGAGAGGAAAGGGAGAGGGAGAGAGAGAGGGAGAGGAGAGAACATGTATTTTTTAAGAAACTTTAACACTTTTCCAAATATTTGTATTACTTCTTAATTTCTCTCAGCCATGTTTTATATCTTTCAGTGTGATGATTTAGGTAGAATTTTTTTATGCTTTTCAATATCATTGTAAAGTTTATTTTAAATTCCAATTTTCATCATTTAAAGTATGACCACTACTAATGAAATAAAAGTCAACTTCCATTTTTCTAAAAAAAATCTCAATTTCCAGTTGTTCATTTAATATACAGAATACAACTGATTTTAACTTATTGACCTTGTATCCTATGATTTTGCTAAATTAACTTATTGTCCTAATACCTTTATTTTTATTGAGGTAACGTTGGTTCATGCCACTGTATATGATTTATAGGTATAGGATCACACCCTACAGGTGTATGTTACCACACCACACCACACCTACACCAAGCACTGTAGTCCTCCCCCTTGTCCACTGAGTTCTCGCCTTACTTTGCTCTCCTCCTCCCTCCCTCTCTAGTAGCCTCAGTTCTTCAGTCATACTTCTAGAGTTTGTTATTCATTTGGATTCTTTGTATTTTTTTTCTTTTATTGAGGTAACATTGGTTTAGAACATTGTATGTGACTTAGAGGCATAGTATTACATTTCCTCAGATGCATGTCCTCACACCACACCCTCCACAAAGGCACCCATCATCCTCCTCCCCATTGCATTTTCTCCTCTCCTCTTGTAGCCTTGATTGCACACTATTTTCTAGGATTTGTTATTGGCTTGGTTTATTTAGCCTTTTATTTTGTTTCTCTGTATTCACATGTAAGTGAAACCGTTGGTATTATTTGTCTTTCTCTTTCAGATTTATTTCACCTAGTACTATGTCCTTCAGTTCCATCCATATTGTCAAAAATGGCAAAAGTTCATTTTTTTTAATAGTTGAGTAGCATTTCATTGTGTATATATATGCCACATCTTCCTAATCTACTCATCTGTCTTTAGTTACTCAGGTTGTTTCCCCAACTTGACTATTGTAAATAGTGCTGCAGTGAACACAGGAGTGCATATATGTGGTTGGGTAGATATCTAAGAGTGGAATTGCTGGATCATATGGTAGATCAATTTTTAATGTTTTGAGAAACCTCCGTACTATGTTCCATAGAGGCAGAACCAGTCAACATTCCCAACAACAGTATATGAGAGTTCTTTTTCTTCACATCCTTGCCAAAACTTCTTGGTTTTGGTCTTTTTGATATGGACTGTTCTCACAGGTGTGATGTGGTATCACATTATGGTTTTGATTTGTATTTTCCTGATAATAAGTGATGATGAGCATTTTTTCAAGTGCCTGTTGGCCATCTGTCTGTCTTCTTTGGAGAAATGTCAGTTTAGCTCTTCTTCCATTTTGGACAGGTTCTTTGTTTTCTTTTTGTTGAGTTGCATGAATATTTTGTAGATCTTGGACATTAACCCTTTTAGAAATGTGTGGTGTGCACATTTTCTTCCATTCATTAGGATGTCTTTTTATCAATAGTTTCTTTCACTGTGTAGAAATTTTTTAGTTTGATGTAGTTCTAATTGTTTATGTTCTCTTTTGTTTTTCTTACTGTTGGAGATAAATCCACAAAGACATCATTGAAGCCTATATTATGGAGACTTTTGCCTGTGTGTCTTCTAAGTTTCAGGTTTTACATTCAACTCTTTGATCCATTTTCAGTTGATTTTGGTGTTGGTGTGAGATCATGGTCTACTATCATTCTTTTTCATGAAGTTGTTCATTTTTACCAACACCATTTATTGAAGAGGCTGTCCTTGTTCAAGTATATGTTTTGGCTTCTTTGTAATAAATTAACTGTCTACATATATGGGGTTTCTTTCTGGGCTCTCATTTCTATTCCATTGATCTGTGTGTCTTTTTTGTTCCTGTTTTGATTATTATAACTTTTTAGCATAGTTTAAAGTCAGAAAAAGTGTTGGCACTGTTATTCCTCTTTTTTGTTGGGATTGCTTTGTTTATGTGGGGTCTTTCATGATTACATGTGCATGTCAGTAATGTTTGTTCTGTTTCTTTGGAGAATGCTTTTGAAACTTTGATAGGGATTGCATTAAAGCTGTATATTGCTTTAGGTAAGACATTTTGACGATGTTAATTCTTTTAATCCACAGTCCATTTCTTTGTGTCTTCTATTTCTTTTAGCAATGTCTTTTATATTTCCCTGTACAGGTCACTCACCTCATTTGTTAAGTTTACTCTTTGGTAATCTAGTAGCTGTTTTTATAGGATCCTTAGGATTTTTTATGAGCACAATCATGTTGTCTGTGAATAATCAAAGCTCTACTTCATCTTTTGCAATCAGAGTATTTTTTTAGTTCCTTTTCTTCCTTTATTGTACTAACTAGTGTCTCCAGTACAGATATGATCATGGTACATATCTGTGTCTTGTTCTTGATCCTACAGGGAAAGCATTCAGTCGTTTCACTGTGCGATGCTTGCTGTATGCTTTACATAAATACTTTTTGTCTGATTGAAAATATTCCTTTCCACAACTGCTTAACTGAGAATTCTTATAATGAACAGTGAATTTGACAAATGTTTTTCCTACCACTGTTAAGATAATGGTGTTTTTTTCCCCGTTATTCTGTTGAAGTGATAAATTATATTGATTGATTTCTTCATTGTGGAAAATACCCGTAACATAAAATTTACCATTTTAACCATTTTGAAGTTTATAATTCAGTAGTGTTTAAAATATATGCAACCACCTCTATTACCAAGCTCTGGAATATTTTTATCACTCCAAAAGAAAATCTCATGCACATTAAGCAGCCACTCCTCACTAACCCCTCTTCCCTGGTAACCACTAATCTGCTTTCTGTCTCTGGATTTGCATATTCTGGATATTTCATATAAATAGGATCATAATATATGACCTTTGTGTTTGGTTCCTTTCACTTACCATAATATTTTCAAGGTTCATTCATGTTGTAGTATGTATGAATAACACATACTATTTATGGCTAAATAATATTCAGTTGTATAGATACATCACATTTTGTTTATCCATTCATTTGTTGATGAACATTTGGGTTGTTTCTACCTTTTGACTACTGTGAATAGTGCTGCTGTGAACATTCTTGTATGTTTTTGTTTGAATATAATTGTCAATTCTTTTGGATATATACCAACGGCTAGAATTGCTGAGTCGTATAGGTAACTCTGCGTCGAACTTTTTGAGGAACTGCCAAACTGTTTTCTGTAGCAGTTTCACCATTTTAGATTCCCACCATCAACAATGTTTAAGGGTTCCAATTTCTCTTTTGAAAAAATACTTTTTACGTTATTGCTATCCCAGTAGATGTAAAGTGATGTCTCATTGTGCTTTTCTTTTTTTAATCAGAGAATAATAGTTTTTATTATAATTATTATTATTATCATTAGTAGTCTTGATGCAATGAATGGAACCATTTAACTTTGATTAACTTTTTTTTTTTTTAAAGATTTTTTTTTTTTATTTATACATACAAGCTGGGGTACAGGCCAGAGGTGTGGGGCGGCGAGAGGGTTCACCAGAGACAGAGCGGGCAGCAGAACAGGCAGATCAGAAATACACTGCTGAGAGGAGCAGCGGGCGAGGCAGGAGAGGTCTGCCGCACCATGTGGGATTCTCCCCGGCCAGGCGTCGAACTCGCGTCGCTGCTGTCGACAGCTCCACTGCGCAGCACTTAACCGCTGCGCCACCGGGGAGGCCCTAACTTTGATTAACTTTGAAATAATTTTTTTTTCAAAATATCCATTATGATTTGATGTTCCTTGGACTGTTGATGATGAAATTTATATCTTAATATAAAACATATGCTTCCTTTGGAAACAGAAATGAAAACCAAAGGTAACCACTAGAACTGGAAAAAAAGAGAAACATGACATGTAGGCAAGATCCACTCTAATTACTCTTTTTTTTAATATAATAGATATTTATTTTTGTTATTCGTATCTTTTACATTATTGTGTGTTCCCCATAAGTTGCCCACCACCTGTTCACCCGTGGAGCCATCACCATAGTCCTCCGTGCTCCCCTCTTCCCCCTTCTTCAGCCCTCCCCCTCCCCTCCTTCCCTGCTGAATGTCGCTTTCTTATTTGGCTCCCCTATATTCCTGTTATAAGTGAAACCATTAGATAATTTTCTCTTTCTTTCTGGCTTATTGCACTTCCCTAATATGCTTGTTGGCTACTTGTATATCTTCTTTGGAGAAATGTCTCTTTAAGTTATAATCAGGTTGTCTTTATGGAGTTGAGTTGTAAGAATTGTTCATGTATATTTTCTCTCACTCTGTGGGTTGTCTTTTCACTCTCTTATTTCCTTTGATGTACAAATGTTTTTAATTTTTATAAAATCCAATTTATATATTTTTTGTTGGTATTGCTTATACTTTTGGTGTCATATTAGGAAATCACTGCCAAGTCCCCAGTCATGGAGATTTGCCCTTGTTTTTATTTAAGAGTTTTATAGCTTTGGCATTTAAATTCTGGTCTTTGACCCATTTTTAGCTAGTTTTTATATATGATGAAAAGTCTAACTTCAAAAAACTAACTGTGGAATTGAGGTTACAAGAGAGGGAAGGGTACAAACACAGTGAGGAGGGGACCCAATGGACTAAGTTGGAAGACTGTGGAGGACCTTGTTTGTGGGTGTGGTATAAGGACATGTGTCTGAGGATGTGTGATTCTATGCCTCTGAATCACGTACAATGTTATGAACCATTATTATTACCTCAATTAAAAAAATAAATCAAATGGTAATTAATAAAAAAGTCCAACTACATTCTTTTGCACATTGGTTAATATTTGAAGTGATACTAACCTTGCATTCTAAGGATAAAAACCAGTTGGTTGTGGTGTTTTGTCTTTTTAATATTTTGTTGGGTTTGAATTTGTTAAGGATTTTTGCATCTATGTTCAGGGCTAGATCTATCTGTCTTTTTTTTTTTTTTTTTGCCTTTGGTTCTTGGATAATTCTAGTTTATAACATGAGTTGTGAAGGGTTCCCTATTGCTCAATAACATATTTGAAGAGGTTTGTTATCATTTGTTCCTTATGAGTTTTATAGACTTCACCAGACAATGTTTCTTGGGCTGTAGTTTCTTTGTGAGCAGGTTTGAAGACACACATTCAATATTAGTGTTTCTAGGAATTGTCTATTTTATCTAACTTGTTAACTTATTGACATAAATTTGTAATATTCCTCTCTTATCCTTGGAATGCCTATGGGGCCCTGGTGTCAGTAATTAGTGTTTTCTATCTTTTGTTGTTGTTATTGGTCATTCTTACTAGAGATTTATCAAGTTTGTTGAACTTTCAGAAAACCAGCTTTGGATTCTTTGTGTTTGTCTATTTACTTTCTTATTACTTTCTGCTTTTATATTTATTATGTCCTTTCTTCCTAGTTTGGATTTAATTTGTTCTTTTATTTTCTTTATTCTTAAGTAGAATCATTGATCATTGATTTAGACCTTTCTGTTCTAACAAAAGCTTTTAAAACTATAAATTTCCTTTAAGTACCATTTTAGCTGTCTCCACAAATTTTAATTTCTTTTAATTTTTATTAAAGTTAAGTAATTTCTAATTTCTCCTGTGATTCACATGTTTTCTAATTTACCTTGTTCTTACTTGACATGTGGGTTATTTATAAGTGTACTGTTTATTTTCTCAATATTTGTGATTTTTTTGGGCCTCCCTGGTGGCACAGTGGTTGAGCGCTGCGCTGTGGAGCTGTCGGCAGCACGCGATGCGAGTTCAATGCCCAGCCGGGGAGAATCCCACATGGTGCGGCAGACCTCTCCTGCCTCGCCCCGCAGCTCCCCTCAGCAGTGTATTTCTGATCTGCCTGTTCTGCTCCCCACTCTGTCTCTGGTGAACCCTCTCGCCGCCCCACACCTCTCGCCTGTAACCCAGCTTGTATGTATAAATAAATAAATCTTTAAAAAAAAATATTTGTGATTTTTCAGGTAACTTCGTTGTTGACTTATACATTAGAGCTCCTTCTAATGAAAATGAACTTTATATAATTTCAGTCTTTTAAATGTATTGACACTTGTCTTATAGGCTAGCACATGGTATACTTTGGTGAATGTTTCATGTGCACCAAAAAGAAAGTGTATTCTGCTGTTATTGGATAATGGGTCCTATAGGTAAAAATCATGTCAAATTGGCAAGTGATCTTTTAAAATCTTCCATATGTTTATCAATTTTTTTTGTCTATTTGTTGTATCAATTGCAGCAAGAAGTCTCATCTCCAAGTATAATTGTGGATTTGTCTATTCTTTGAGTTTTACCAGGTTTTGCTTTATATATATTGAAGCTCTGTTAAGTGCATTTATACTTAGAATTCTTATGTCTTCTAAATGAATGGAAATGTCCTTTATCGTAATGAAAAGTCACTTGTTATTCCTGTAGTATATCTTCTTCTGAAATCTACTTCATCTGGAGTCTCTTATATTTATTGTTCCCATGGTATTTCTTATTCTATCCTATTACCGTTAAGTAATGTGTGTCTTTAAAGTAGATTTTTAAAGAAAATGTATGCTTTGTTTAGATGCTTAGATTATTTATATTTAATGTAATCAGTAATCATGTTAATTTAGGAAATATCTATATGGTAGGATGCAGAGCTGCATGTTAATTTTGTTTTCTGTTTTCCATCTGCTTTTTCATTTTTCCTCTTTCTCTGCATACTTTTATGTTGACTAATATTTGTGATACCATTTCTTACTAGTTCACTTCTTTGTCTCCTTAGTAGTTGCTCTTAGATTTAAAGTACACTTTTTAACTTACCACAGTGTACTTCCAGATAATATACTCCTCCGCATATCTTACAGTATACCTTTGTGTATTCTTCCATCTTTTCTGCTATTTTCTCATTCATTTTAAGTCTACGTATTTTATATATACCACAATGCACTGCTATTATTTTTGCTATAATCTTTTAAAAACAAAAAATAAAAAAATTCTTTTATATATACCTTCATATTTACTATTTCATGATTTCATTTTATTCATTTGTTTATATAAAAATTCTAACTGGTATTGTTTTCCTTTAACTTGAAGAACTTAACTTTTTTTTTCTTGTAATGAATGATTACTGGTCATAAATTTTCTAAACATTTTTAGTATGAACATTTTTATTTAACTTAATTTTTTGGAAGATAGTTTTTCCTGGAAAGAAATTGAGTGTTTCTTCTTTCAGCACTTCAAAGATGTGTCTCCATTTTTCTCCTGTCTTTCTTCGTTTCTAATAGAAAATCTGTCATTCAGGTCTTCATTTATGTGTATTTATTATGTCCCTTTTCTATGACTCCTTTTATAATTTTCTTTTCATCAGTATTTTCAGATATTATATCTTTGCTTTATTTTATCCTGTTTGAAGTTTGTTGCATTTCTTAAATTTGTGAGCCACTGAGACTCTGTTAATTTTCTTTTAGCTTTCTCTCTTTTCTTCAATATGAATAATTTTAAGTAGCATATTTTCTAGTTAACTGATCTGTTCTTCTACAGCGTCTATTATGCTATTACTCCTATCTAGTGACCATTTCATTTCAGAGCATGTATTTTTCATTTCTGGAAGTTTCATTTGATTCTTTTTTTATAGCTTGTATTTCCATTTATACCTTCTTTTTTATATTTTCTCACAATACTTAAGTTTTTTTCTTTCAATACTTGAGTAATGGTTAGGATAGTTGATTTAGCTTCTTGGCATATCTAGTAGTTTTTTTTTTATATAATATATATTTTTATTGTTATTTATGTCTTTTACATTTTGCATTCCCCTTGGGTAGCCCACCACCAATTCACCCGTGATCCATCTCCATGGTCCCTTGTGTTCTTTTCTATTCCATTTTGTGCCCTTTCCCTTCCCTCCCTCCGGCTCCTTCCTCCCCCCCTCCCCCCCCACTGATTGTCTCTCT